>BQNB010024051.1:0-61149 GCA_026074375.1 Tanacetum coccineum
ACGATGCTAGTGTTTTCGTAAGCTTTTTCCTTCCAAATCTGGTTCACTTGGTTCTGATTCTTCAATTTTGGACAATCACTCCTAAAATGTCTTGGCTTTTCATACTCATAACAGGTAACTTTAGGTTTTTGGTTGGCTACTGGGGCCATCTGAGTTATTGCAGAAACGGAAGTCCTACATCTCTTTTTCATGTGGCCAACTCTCTTGCGGTTGTTGCACTTCAGTGTGCATGGTCCAGCATGGTGCAACCTACACTTGTTGCAGTAAGGAAAATTTCCAGCATATTCCTTCTTCTTATCAGCCCCAGCAGTAAAGGCTCTCACCACATTTTTCCTCTTGTATGGTGGCTGTTGTACACGGTTGTCCCTTGAGTTGTTCTCCCACTTTCTTTTGTTGTTAGCATTCCTTGCTACATTGGCTCCCTAACGTACGACCTGATCCATCGAGTCGTGAGAAATGCAAATTTTTGTCTTGTAGAAAGCAATAGGTTCAATAGTATTAGTAACTCGTTGGGCTACAATCTGCTCAATCTTTGTAAAACTCATTCCTTGTCTCGTTGCCGACATTTTCTTCAAAAATAAAAGATGTAAAATAAATATTAAGTCAGGTTTCAAAATGAAATGCTACAAGGTGACGGGTTAAATTTGTGTTCGAATTAATTGGCATGCTTCTAGGCGACGGGTACGAGACGACGTAGGTGTTTCAAAAGTATGGGACGGGTGTTCAAAACTCGTTTTTAGTATCGGACAGTAAGAAAATCAGTGGGGTCGGCAGACTGTGACAAATTTTAATGTTATGTAAAACAATATTATGTAAAGTCATGAAAAGGTTTTAAAGACCATCACATTACTCACGATGTTTTGGGGAAAGTTTAGAGACCATTGTGTCACTCATAAATATCTCAAACATAAGGCAAGGGAACGACCACTATATGGACGTTTTAAAAATAAACATCGTTGCCTTGATAAAATAAATTTAGTCTTTACAATAATTCATATGATTCGAATAGTTAAATGTGGAAGCTTAAAGAAGTTTTGAAAATAGACAATGGTATTTAAATGATAGATGAAGTTCTTGAAAGACTGGGTCATGCATGAGACCCCACATTGCACATCAAAGTTATCCACAGCTAAGCACCTGAGAAAACATGCTTAAAACATCAACTTAATGTTGGTGAATTTATAGGTTTAAGTAAAACGTTAAGAATGGACCGCAAGATTTATAAACGTATTGACCATTGTAACATATACAATTACCGTCAAAAGTAACTACGATTTGCACTAAGCTCATGACACCGAAACTATGACATACGTATGCAAATAAATGCACAAAGTAAAGTATTGCGCCCAAAGGTGGCCAACCAGAAACCACCTAATTTATCGACATGGTATATGTCTGTTTGATAGGTTCGTCGGTCGTGTAAGAATCACCAATACACGGACGGGGATGTCAATCCCAATAAATCTATTTACAACATTCGGGCTTATAACTTTAACTAACGGTTCATGATAATGGGCAATAGTGGTTTAACGCTACTTAGACAAATTCATAACCAGGTAAAAAGTAAAATAAGTACTTGCGTCCAAATGTAAAAATCAAGCAATGTTTCTCACCCCAAAAAGTTGTAAAGTATTCGTAAATAAGTAAAACGTGAGGCTATAAACTCACCTTAACAATCGATAAGTGAAAGGTAATTAACGAAAGAAGAATGAAATCACGAGATCCTAACCGTGACCTAATTAAACAACGCGCTTTAGGAGAAGGAAATATATAACGAAATGACGCATAAATCATTTATAGAAATCAACATCACCCATATGTGTTTGTGTCTCAGTTTAAGTAGTAAAAACGTGTCTTAACAAAGATATAAGGTTTTTAGTTACATTACGACACTTAAACGAAAAATTACTATTGTTCAAAAGTTTCTATTTTTGGAAAGTTTAGATATCCCGAACGTTAATGTCGTCTAAGAATGTTTGTTAATTCCATTATTCCTCTAAACGCACTAAGGAAACTTAAACGTCTAACTTTCGCTTTCATCTCTCTAATATATAATTTGTTAAATAAGGACTTACTATTTTAGTAATCTCTAACGTTTTGGAAATATAGTTTTTAGAAAATTTCTAACGCGCCCTAACTATATATAAGTGACACACTAACATTCGCTAATGTTTTTAAAGCTCAGGCGGACTCGAAAACGTATGGAAAACCATTTTATTATTCTAATAAGCACCTAAATTCCATTATAGTGTTCCAAAAATGATCCGACTTTAGCATGGTATAGCTCCTTCGATTTAGACTTTCATGACTTGAGGAAAGTTACTTATTTTAGCGAAAAATCATTTCGGACAAGTTTTCTTATATACACTTTGGCCGACTCGAACCCGAAAGGGGTCAAAACACGCATTTAAGAATCTGCTCAGAATGTACCCAAAACAGTTTTGCCGAAAAGTGTTCCGAAATTTCATTTGACCATAACTTACTCGTTTTTCGTCCGATTTTTGTGTTCTTTATATCAAAATTTCCGTAACGACATCTACTATCATAATATTAGAGTTTTAGTGTCTCAAATCTTTTTTAAAGCCCTCTAATCCCACGAACTAAAACTGGCCAGCAAGGTATATTTTCTAAAAATGATTCAAAACTTCATCTCAACTTTACAAATCCTAAATCTAACATAATCTCTTTCCACTACTTAAACCAACAACAAATACATAATCATAACCAACCTAATCCCATCTCGATCAACTTTCTAACACACTAATCCAACTAGTTAAACAATATTAACAACATTTTAAGCATAAAATTATCATTTCTTCAAGAATCTTTCAAACTTAACTTGCTTATTTTTATAAAAACACAAACACAACCATAGAATTCGAAATATGCAAGAGTACAAATAAGAACTTAAAGTGATGAGTTCAAGAACTAGCTTACAACTATGATGAACAAGAAAGAAATAACAAGAACTTGAATATGAGACTTCAACCCTTAAAAACCCTAAAATAAATAATGAAACCCTAGTTCTTATTTTTGAAAAACCCTATAATGAATGAAGTAACTCTTGAACACACCTTAGATAACCTTAAATATCAACCCTAAATACTTGAATCAAGAAGGAAATGAAGAAATGTAAAACCCATTTGGTTGGGTTTTTGAGCCGAGACAAACAAGAAGAAGGAGAGAAATTATGTTGGAGTTTTTAGTTGCTAGGAAGAAGTGAAACCCTAAGAATGATATCAAAGGGTATTTATAGGAAGAGTTAGGTTTTTGTGGTCCATGGAACTTGACCTAATCAATAGACTAACACACCCTTGTGGTGTGTTGTGTGGTTTGGCTAGAAGGAAGAAAAAAATAGCCGGGTAAGCCATTTTGTAGTTTAAGCAATAAATGGTTAAGCTTAGGTGCTTAACCAAGTCAAGGGTGGTCCAAGAATTGTAAGAAGTCACATGAGGGTGTCTTGTATGGGTTGTGTGAATGAGAGTGACACTCTCATGTGTCACTTTCCATGTCTTACAAGCACACATGAGCAGGGACGGAGCTTGAAGCATTTTTTCAGAGGGGCCAAAGTGACATTTACTAATTTTAAGGGGACCAAATTGTCAAATAAATATTTTTTGCACTAGCTCTAAGAACAAATTACATTAAATGGAAAAAAATTTGGAGGGGCCACGGCCCACCCCTGCCCTTGGTATCCTTCGTCCATGCACATGACTTGAAATTTCAAAAAAAGATGCTTATTTCTTTTATTTTGAATGTAACCGAAATTTATGAAGAGGAGGGGGTTTATAATTTTGAATTTTTTGACAAGATAATAATAATAGTTGATAATGTCACACCCCCAAATGGGCCCTGGACGGAATACGTGTCCGGAGGCGTGACGCTCCTGGATATCTCAAGTACAAAGCATAAAGAACGACCTCTAAGGGTACGTTTTGAAAATAAACACCGTTGCGTAAATTTAAAATAATAATAAGTTTTACATCGATCAAATTAAAAGGATTTAAAAGACAATACGCGGAAGCTTAAATGAGTTCAACAACGGTATTTAAAGACATAGATAAATCTCTGGTAAACCGGTACAGGCAAATAGACTTCACATAAGTCAAGCAACGACATCCATGCTAAGCACCTGAGAAAAACATGCTTAAAACGTCAACATAAAGTTGGTGAATTCATAGGTTTAGTTCAAACGTTGTTATAGTGGACCACAAGATTTCAAAACGTATGCGACAGTTATAACAGATACAACTTCACATAAAGAGGTATTTACGTTGCACTAAGCTCATGACACCGAAGCTAATTCTGAACGTAGCATATAACATGCCAAATGATTGCTTGCCCTTCCAGGTGTCCGACCAAAGACCACCTAACTAGATTCGACATGACATATATCCGTTAGTCCTTGGACAACTCAAACTAGTGAGCGCTACTACAAAGCATAAAGAACGACCTCTAAGAGTACGTTTTGAAAATAAACACCGTTGCGTAAAATTTAAAATAATAATAAGTTTTACATCGATCAAATTAAAAGGATTTAAAAGACAATAGGCGAAAGCTTAAATGAGTTCAACAACGGTATTTAAAGACATAGATAAATCTCTGGTAAACCGGAACAAGAAAATAGACTTCACATAAGTGAAGCAACGGCATCCATGCTAAGCACCTGAGAAAAACATGCTTAAAACGTCAACATAAAGTTGGTGAATGCATAGGTTTAGTTCAAACGTTGTTATAGTGGACCACAAGATTTCAAAACGTATGTGACAGTTATAAAAGATACAACTTCACATAAAGAGATATTTACGTTGCACTAAGCTCATGACATCGAAGCTAATTCTGAACGTAGCTTATAACATGCCAAATGATTGCTTGCCCTTCCAGGTGTCCGACCAAAGACCACCTAACTAGATTCGACATGACATATATCCGTTAGTCCATGGACAACTCGAACTAGTGAGCGCTACTCACCCGGATTGGAATAATTAGTCCCAATAGATCTATTTATTCATTCGCGCTCCCTCAACCGGTCCTCCGGTCAAGAAATTAACAGTTCATGATAGTTCGGGCAAATAGTGGTCTAAACGCTACTTAGGAAACACGAAAACAGGAAAATTTCATGTATAATACTTGTGTCCAATTTTAAAAACAAGCAATGTTTCTCACCCCAAGTTATAAAACATTTATTCAAAACGAGTAAAATAGTAGGGCTATGAACTCACCTTATGCGGGTAATGGATCAAAAAGGAATCAATCAAGTGAAAATGAATCTCACGGTCCTAGCGACAACCTAACATATAGTCGTCGTTTAAGAATGATGTACAACGAATAACGCTTAATGTAAGAACTGATCATCCGAGCACGAGTAGACACGACGTATCCCTTTTTAAAACGTACTTTCAAAAGTTATAAGTTTTGACAAGTCTCGACACTTTAAAACATCTTGGAAAATATTTCGTCTTTTAGTGTATTTCGTCTTTTAGTGTATTTCATCTTTTAGTGACCCGACACACCAAAGTTGACTCAATAGCCGTAAACATTGACCAAAACTCGACACTTAACGTTATTCTACATTTTATCATAAGTTTGATAATAAAAGTATATTTTCGACGCTTTTATAAAGTTTAAAAAATAGAAAATGATTTTTCACACGATCCCCCTCCCACCCATCCTTTGTACACCTAATTCGGAATGAATCATACGAGATGCAAAAGTACAACTTATTTATGAAAAAGTAGAGATGACTTACAAAGAAACTCGACGAAAGATGATTAGAAATCAAAAACAACCCAAACGTTGTTTTATAAAATACCCGGATGAAATAACAATCAACTCGAACAATATATCTTCAAATGTAAATGATTGAAAATGAAAAATGTATGATTTTTGTAAGAGTTTGTGTTTGTTCGTGTGTTTTAGAGAGAGAGAATGCAAGAGAATTGTTTTTGGTGTGTGTAGGAAGAATGAATATGAAATGTAAGATATTAACTCAAGTTATATGACCAAGTTTCACACACACACACACACACATATGTGTGTGCCGTTTGGTTTGGGGGACAAGAAATAGGGGACCAAAATGATCCACCTATCAAATGAGAGTTAGGACAAATATGGTTGCTAGGATCATGGAAGCTTGTCTAGGAATGATTTCAAATTTGAATCCTATGTAAACATATACATGCATATCCGGTTACAAGAGACCAAAAGGGGGGGGGGACCAAAATGGTTTCCAACTTTCTAGGGAACTAGTGCTCAAAGATGAATTAATTTACCAAGCATGCATGCACAACAAAGTATAGATAAATTCCACGGAACACGTAGATAACGAAACGAGTAACGGTATCACGAAAAATTACGAAATTTTAAACATTGCCTTAAAACATAAAAACGTGGCTATTGCCAAAATACTACAACGTTTGGTGCCCCGGTTCGCTCCCGGCGACGATTCTCAGATAATAACGGAACAACTTCCCGGTTAAACGGTAAAGCTAAACGAAACTCTTAAAAATTCAAATTACTAAACGGAAACGGCTAAATTATTGAACGGAAATTCTCGGGTTGTCACACATTTGTGGTTTTTTTTAAATTGGGTCGTATCAGGTTTTACAAAAGGTTAGAGGTGGGTTGCATCTAATATGTGGCATATGGCGTATACGGCTTGTCCTATGCGATGTATAAGTCTGTACGTATATATAAAATAAACTTACCGGCGATTTAATAAGTAACTCCTTTTCATTTTCATTTTGAATTTACTCATCCTGCTAAAGCACTCATCTTCGTGTCAGTATCTTACTCCTTTTGAATCACTTGTAGTCCTGAATCACTCGTTTTGCTTAACTTTGTTCCCTTGTCCTGCTGAATCACTTATGTTTGATCTTTTCATTTTCACTGTCAAAGCTACCAACAGTTTCAATAAATTAGTTCCCTGTAAACTTTTCAACATAGGAGATCAAGATGTAATATTATTAAGTGCAAGGTTCCTTACCGAAATTTCTGGCTATGTTACTCCTGCGGCTGCGTGGATTCTGATAATTTTGATGTGAATGTCTTCGTTCAATCAGGTTACAAAGTTGCATTAAAGCGTATCAAATAATATATGACTTTATTCTTTGATATAAACATAAAAGAGTTAATCACTGTCACTTATCTTCGTAAGAATAAGCATGAAGTCCCTCCGAATAAGCAATCCTAAAGAACCTCATAATGTAAGACAAAATGTACATTGATTCACCAATTAGTGCGCAGCTATATGTGTTCTCTTCTTCATCAACTCTCGCGCTTGCAAAAGCAATTTCAGTACATCAATACAACCTAACGTGTATCATACCAAAATTACACATGATAACTTATCCTATGGAGTCTACCGAACCATATTATCGATACTTACAGGTGTAGCCACCCTTGTTTCTCCTCTGTGCGCATTTAAGTTCATCACAAAAGATATTACAATTTAAGAATGTGTCTACGACTCTACATGAGTAACATGAATAACTAAGCTTCAAGTTATATATTTTTTTATAGTACGTGAATAATCATTGATCACAGTTTTGCAAATAAAATCTGTAGTGAAGTTATAAATAAATACGATTTTGCTAAGAATTTTTATAGTAAATGTAGTGAAGTTATAGCAAGCGCATTCGTAATTTATCCAAATGAGTCATTAAGAGCTTATAAGTAGAATAGACTACAATCGGGGTCAAGTTAAAGAGGTTATAAATCAAGGTTGAATATAATGCAAACAGAATCTGAATTGCCGATAAGGAAATATTTAATTACCAACGGCTTTTTCTGTTTGGCCTCTCCAAAAAATCTCCCATTTTGGTTCGTTGTGTTATACACCTACTTTTTAGATCTAGTCACAAATATTGGGTATTTACGAAATCACAACAGCATCTGCAACTTCTGGAATTGACTGAAGGTACCGCTTCAATCAGCGGGCGGAGCCTGCAATACTTTTAATATGTTGGTGTAAAGGAAAAGTAGAACTTGGAAGTAGATAGTAAATTTAATCTTATACGTGATATAAAGGTGAGTTGCGGGGAAATGACAACATAGAATCATTAGTTTCTCACAAAACAAAAAGTATGCATACCTAGATACTCGCCTAAAAAGGACATAAATTGCTTTAAAAAATAGAAGACATGAATTGCTCAACTTTTCATAGTACCTGATTGAAAAAGCGCATCTCTTCTAAAACCTTTTCTTCGTTTGTAGTCATGGTGAGGCCTGCAAAGTGGGAATGTAAATAATGAGATGTAAAAGATACAATAATTGACATTCCTGAGCAGCAAGTCCGTGGCGCTCTTTTAGTGTATGGCAATTGATCTTTTCATGTCCTCTTCTTCATACACTGCCAAGAGGACATGCATTACTATTAAGTGTTAACCCAATTAAAGGAAAATATATATACCCCCAATGAATTTTCATAACAATGACGTCATTAATACTATATATGTATATAAATCAAGGCAGAAAGTTTAGTTTCGTTTATGTTTTTTGGTCAAGATAAATTTATGTGGTTATAGCTTAGCCGGGGCAAAAAGAAAAAAAGACAGTTAATTAGAGCAGTATAATAGCCAATCATATAATAACCTATATAGAATACATCAAAACAAAATATAAAAAATATAACTAACAGTCAGATTCAAACTTGCCCGATCCCACACACTGAATGTTTGTATCATGATTCGCTGCGCGAGTGTTTAGAAACTCTTCTTTTAATTGTTTTTAAACTATAATAGACTGATACAATACATAAATAATCATTTAACTCAGCTTCCACTACATAATTATATTTAAAAATAGCTAAAAATCATAAGTGTACCATTGATGGAAGGGTGAAACTCTGAACGATTTATGCTTCCGGTAAATTTGTGTTCGAGTCATGTCGTATTCGCTATTTTCTTGAGAGTCACGCACTATCATCCTTCATATAAGAAGAAATCAATAAGCTCATTTAAGCTCCCATATAGCCGAAACAATACACCCCTAAAGCTCATAGGACCCACTAAATAAGGAAAACAAAAACCACTCCATAAGAAAGTTATAAGTTCTTGTCTAAAAGCATAAAACATAAGCGTGGTTATAGCTTAGCCGGGGCAAAAAGAAAAAAAGACAGTTAATTAGAGCAGTATAATAGCCAATCATATAATAACCTATATAGAATACATCAAAACAAAATATAAAAAATATAACTAACAGTCAGATTCAAACTTGCCCGATCCCACACACTGAATGTTTGTATCATGATTCGCTGCGCGAGTGTTTAGAAACTCTTCTTTTAATTGTTTTTAAACTATAATAGACTGATACAATACATAAATAATCATTTAACTCAGCTTCCACTACATAATTATATTTAAAAATAGCTAAAAATCATAAGTGTACCATTGATGGAAGGGTGAACACTGATCGATTTCATGCTTCCGGTGTGTCGAGTAGTATTCGCTTTTCTTCTTGAGAGTCACGCATATCATCACTTCATATAAGAAGAAATCAAATAAGCTCATAAGCTCCCATATAAGCCGAAACAAACACCCCCTAAAGCTCATAGACCCACTAAATAAGGTAACACAAACCACTCCCTAAGCAGCTTATAAGTTCTTGTCTAAAAGCATAAACATAAGCCATTCTAAAAACCTTTATAAAGTTAAAAGCTTGATTAACGAAAATATATTAACATAGAAACAGTTAGCATACACACCTGACCGCACTCACATCGCCCGATTGTTGCTGTCGTTGATCTTCATTGGTTTATCATGCCTTATAAGCATATGAATATTGATTCAAGGAGATCAAAAACCCCAATTTATATAACTCACAAAATTATAAACCAACCCACCAAATTCGCAGAAGCCGATAATAGGTTTTGTTGGTGTGGTTTCGGTGGTCGTCGTTCGGTTGCCGTAGTCGGTAAGAAGTTATGACATCTTCATTTAGGAATAATGCACACAAATGGATTCTTGTATAGGAACTCTTCATATTCACCGCTGCATTAATACTTCCCATATTAAAGATGGGACTTAATCTTTAATAGCTCTGGTTGTTAGATGATGCTTCACATCCTTAAAACCGCCAGAATGATGAAGTCGATGGCAAATAAACAAGCGGAGGGTTTATGAGCTTTAATAAGTTTGAGTCATAAATACTCCAAATTAAATTTGGTGTACTTAATCTTTATATATATAGATTATAGCATAACATTATGTCATAATGGTCGATTGTGTTGCGTCACCGTTCACCAACTCACCATATCTCTTATACAATAAGAGAACATACAAAATAGAAAATCAAAGCTCTAAGAAGTTTTCGATTAAACCAGTGAGAGCTCAATTTTAACACGCATGCGAAATAGAGCTTTCCTATTGCTTAATAATATTCATTAAACAAAATAAATATGCATAAAAATATACTAGCAGGGTACCCGCGCGTTGCATGGGCTGGTACCCTGCAATCATGATTTCTGACGAATAATTTTTCTAATCATCATTTTTCGTTACAATAGCTTTACATATAGCTAAATTTTTATGCTGGATAACTTTACGTATGAGACTATGAGCAAAATATTTCATATAATAATACCAGATGCTCTGGAGCGTTGCTAGTACGAAAGCGGTTGTCGTGGCGAGAAATGATAAGCCGATGTGTGTCGTTTTGTATTATGCATACAAAAATCGCGTTTTGAAGTATGTTTGATTCTACAAAACTTTGTTTTAGATACACGTGACATTCACATTTTTCGTTTCCGTTTAATACACCTTTTTTTTATATTTTGCGTTTCCAATATTTAATAATCAAAACGGGAAAATGTAATCATAAATGTTTTTCGAGTCATTTTCATATAATGATTGTAATTATAAAAAGTCTTCTTAAACATAATATGTTTAATGTTAATTAATTGTTGTAACACTAATCAGTACAATTGAATGATCAATTTTCGCGTTCATTGTATGAAAAAGCTAAGACACTGGTTTGGCTTGCGGGTTTGACAAATACTTAGAAGAAATGTTTTCTGGTATTATTGATTAATAGCTTGTTTGGTTTGTACCATGTATTATATTAATTGTACTTTGGAGTAATTGGGTATTTTAATAATAGCATTAATTATAACATTAATTATGTGTGTGCATTGATACATTAAATAGCTGTATACATAGCATTAAAACTTGTATTACTTAAAAACTATATAAGTTTTGTGCATCTAAGGATTGTACCATAAGTTTAATAAGTCGTTTTATTTAAAAAAATTGCATTAATAAAAAGAGAAGAATGTTTTTGTTTTATAAGTAGTATAGATGTATAGATTTTGTAAAAAACATAATAAAAATGAAAGGGCGAGTCTTTCATAAAAATGATGTAATTAATTGTTGTAACACTAATCAGTACAATTGAATGATCTATTTCCGCGTTCATTGTATGAAAAAGCTAAGACAACTGGTTTGGCTGCGGTTTGACAAATACTTAAAAAGAAATTTTATCCGGTATTATTTGATTAATAGGCTTGTTTGGTTTGACCCATGTTACTATATTATAGGTACTTTTGAGTAATTGGGTATTTTAATAATAGCATTAATTATGTGTGTGCATTGATGCATTAAATAGTTGTATACATAGCATTAAAACTTGTATTACTTAAAAACTATATAAGTTTTGTGCATCTAAGGACTGTACCATAAGTTTAATAAGTTGTATTATTTAAAAAAATTGCATTAATAAAAAAGAGAATGAAAGTTTATTTGTTTTTATGTAGTATAGATGTATATATTTTTGTAAAAAAACATAATAAAAATGAAAGGACATTAATAAAGCTTTAGTTGTTAATAGTTTTTTAAATAATTACATGGTCTACAAAATTTTTATGTTTTTTTCAATCTAAACTTTATTAGTATCATAAATAAACTCCCCTAAACATTATACATATATTCTTTTATATTGTAGGGAAAAAATGTAACATAAATTTTGTTGTTTTATTAATAAGAGCACGAAGTACAGTATCGTGTTTTCGTTGCTCAAGTCGTAGGAAAGAGTGGTGTCACCGTCATTACTTTCTTTCCTCCCCAGTGAACACCAAAACTCCCATCATAACACCAAAAAGAGTTCCTTCCCTAGATTAACACCATAGTTTTCTTGTGTTTATAGTGCCGCCATATTTCATATATTATATATATATAAATAAATAAGATATTAGATATATATAAAGTGAGACTTTCTTTTCCAGAACCAAATCTTAGTGCGAGAACTGACATAACCACCAAAAACATGCATGCACGCCTTCCAATACTTGTATTTTTGGCTACAAATGCTCTAAAAAACAACATATATTTTTTTAAAAAAACTAGTTGTTCTAAAGAATTGATAAAAAATGGAAACACAAAATTTTTTTCTTCAAAAGGTGTGCATGTATTTTCTTATAAGGCGCGCAACAACAATATTAGCGGCCGTAGTGTAAGGTTCTTGTGAAAGAAGATGAAGATACTTGTGAGATCTGAAGAACATAGTGGATTCCTTACGAATATTAATTATTTCATGTATTTTTTTTTAATTTTAAAAGGCGTGCATGTAGTTTTTGGTGGTTCTGTCGGTATCTTCAGCAACTAAGAATGGTTTCTGAAAAGAAAGTCACCCTAATATAATAAATATATATATAAATATATATATAATATATATATATATAATATATATATATATATATATATATATTAGTTAGGATCAAATGAGAAGTAATCTTAAAAATAAAGAAGGATAAGAAGTAACATAATTATAATCCGCATAATCCGAGATGCATTGACTTAAATTAGATGCTCTCTATAATCATATATCATTATAAGGCATCAATAATTTGTTCTCCATCCTCTCTAGCTTTTAAATTAAATGCTAAATGTATTTTAGATGCATTTCATGATTTCTCTTGTTTATTGGTCCTCTACATGTGCCAAAATCATGAAAATCAATTTGCACCATCTACACATCAAATTAACTTTCAAAACTCTATATGGTGCCTCTAGATGAATAGAAATGCATCTAATGAAAGTCGTTGCATCTCAGATGTGTAGTTTTAGTCACTTCTCACCACTTCTTATTTTAATTTACTTACTTCTCAATGGATCCCTACTTTCCCCCCCCCCTCTCTCTCTCCTCTCTCTCTCTCTCTCTTTATATATAATATATATATTAATATAATGCACAAAAACCCAAAACACGAAAAACATAAGGCACGGTAACGTACCTCTTCGCCGTCGTGTGCTCGTTTTTTTTTGGACCACGCCCACGGCTGCTATATCGTGATCGAAGCACGAAAAAGCCACATCTATTGTGGGTTGCATTTTTTGGATCGCGTTTTGTTGAAAACGCCAAAAAAAAACTAAAATCGTAATCATGTGCTCTAAACAAGTTCGAAGAGGAAAAGGTGACAAGAGGTGTTACTTCCCCCAACCGGCCAACAAAGCCCAACTACAATATAGCATAAAAAGCCTAACTATAAATCATATCAAAAGACCGGCACTAACCAATATTGTAGATCCGACTTAACTTTTTTATAATAATAATAATATACAGTGGACTTAATAGGATGCAGAACAAATCGAATAAAAAAAATTGGTCATCTTCAATACGGTATTAAATTGGTTTTTGGTATATAAATTTATTGTTTTCTTTTAATAGGCTGCTGAGCTTCTGCATCGTTATGTCATTATTAGCTGAACAGTATTCAAATTCAAATGGTTGTTTTTCTTATTTATACCAACTGAATTATACTCTTATATGCTACAAAATGTTTTGGTCAGTCAATATTGTAAAATTGTAAAGATAATATATGAAATTGATTGTGTTTTGTATTACATAATAAGATTGACTAATGTATTTTACCAAATAAATATCTTAATAAGTAAGCAATCAATCACTAAAACATCATTGTAACCCAAACTCACAATTAGGTTTGGGCCGAATAAGTCAACAATCAATGCTCAACGGTCAACAGTCAACAGTCAAATTAACATAACTTAGCCATTAAATACTCCCCCGCAGTTTGAGCGGCAGACTTTCGAACGGACAAACTAGAACATATGTTGAAAGCAGCTTCTTCTTATCTTCTTTTGTCATCTTCGTTGTTCTTTGTTGGAACGGAATCATAACTGTATTTTGCGGCATAGTTGTATATTATCGATTGCGGTCCTTCCTCCTATGCGTGACCTTTTATTTAACGTCATAGGCTTGCTTTTGGCTTTGAGTAAGGAACAACAACTTTGTACTACTAACTATTTGCAAAAAACGACAATCATCTCTGACGGTAAAACAAAGAGTAATGCTGATGACATAATTTTTTTTGTTGATAGCTAAATCAACATGTATGAGAAGTGTTATGGCGACTATAGTTTTTAGTTTTTTAGGGTTTTTATTTGAATTGGATAAAAAGACTATTAAAACACAAAATTATAAAGCGAAAAAAGTAAATAGGTCGGGATCCCTCCGAATCATCGACGAGTAGCCGATGACCGAAGGACAACTATTTTGTGTTGGGTTAGAACCTAAAGCTCTGATACCATGTAAAATAGCAAAGATAATATATTATTGATTATGTTTTTGTTAATTACATAATGAAGATTGACTATGTATTTATACTAAATACATAGCTTAATAAGTAAGCAGTCAACGTTCAACGGTCAACAGTCAACAATCAACAGTCAAGGTCAACGGTCAAATTATCATAACTTAGCCATCAAATAAATATGACCGTTTCTGAGTAGTACTTTCACTTTTATGAAGTAGATATTCCCTCCCGGTTTAACATCACTATAAAAAAAACTACAAGTAACGATTAGGTTTTAAATTCCTAGTCCATAAATAATAGTAAGTAGCAAAGTTACTCCCATTCAAGTCACACAACAAAATAGTAAGTTGCATCCCAAACATCCTCCATTAGGGCTGAGCAAAAGAACCAAAGAATCAGATCGGAACCAAGAACCAAACCGGAACCGATAAGAACCAAACCGGAAACAGAACCATCGGTTCCGTATATATATATATATATATATATATATATATATATAATGCACAAAAACGCCAAAACACGAAAACATAAGGCACGGTACAGTACCTCGCGCCGTCGTGCTGCGTTTTTTTGGACCACCTCGGCTGGCTATTTCGGATCGAAGCACGAAAATGCCACATCTATTGTGGGTGGCATTTTTGGATCGCGTTTTGTGGGAAAACGCCAAAAAAAACTATCGTATCATGTGCTCTAAACAGGTGCGAAGAGGAAAAGGTGACAAGAGGGTGTTAGGCTTCCCCCCAACTGGCCAACAAGCCCACTACAATATAGCACAAAAGCCTAACGTATTAGGCATATCAATAGCCGGCACTCCGATACTGTAGATCCGACTTAACATTTTTTTAATAATAAAAAAACGTAACTTAAGTGGAAGCAGAACAAATCGATAAAAAAAATTTGGTCATCTCATAAGGTATTAATTGGTTTTATTAATTTATTGTTTCTTTAATAGGCTGCTGCGCTTCGCATCGTATGTCATTATTAGCTGAACAATGTTCAAATGGTTTGTTTGTCTTATTTATACCATCTGTATTATACTCGGATGCTACTAAATGTTTTGTCAGTCAATATTGTAAAATAGCAAAGATAATATATTATTGATTGTGTTTTTGTGATTACATAATAAAGATTGGCTATGTATTTATACTAAATAAATAGCTTAATAAGTAAGCAATTCAAACCCTAAAACATAATGGACCCAAACCCACAATTAGGTTTGGGCCGAATAAGTCAACAGTCAACGCTCAACGGTCAACAATCAACAGTCAACGGTCAAATTAACATAACTTAACCATCAAATACTCCCTCGCAGTTTGAGCGGCAGACTTTCGAACGGACAAACTGGAACATATGTTGAAAGCCGCTTCTTCTTATCTTCTTCTGTCATCTTCGTTGTTCTTTGTTGGAACAGAATCATAACTGTATTTTGCGGCATAGTTGTTTATCGCTTGCGGCTTCCTCCTTTGCGTGACGTTTTTTTTTACGTCATGGCTTGCTTTGCCTTTAGGTAGGAATAACAATTTTACGACCAACTATTTGCGAAAAAACGACAATCATCTCCGGCAGTAAAACAAAGAGTAATGCTGATGACACAATATGACGGCTATAGTTTTTGGTTTTCTAGGGTTTTTATTTGAATTGGATAAAAAGACTATTAAAACACAAAATTATAAAGCGAAAAAAAGTAAATAGGTCGGGATCCCTCTGAATCATTGACGAGTAGCCGATGACCGGAGGACAACTATTTTGTGTTGGGTTAGAACCTAAAGCTCCGATACCATGTAAAATAGCAAAGATAATATATTATTGATTGTGTTTTTGTGATTACATAATGAAGATTGGCTAAGCATTTATACTAAATACATAGCTTAATAAGTAAGCAATCCAAACCCTAAAACATAATGGACCCAAACCCACAATTAGGTTTGGGCCGAATAAGTCAACAGTCAACGCTCAACGGTCAACAGTCAACAGTCAACGGTCAAATTAACATAACTTAGCCATCAAATAAATATGACCGTTTCTGAGTATACTTTTCATGAAGTAGTTTCCCGGTTTACATCGCTATAAAAAACTACAATAACATTAATTTGAATTATAGTCTTAAAATAATAGTAAGTAGCAAAGTTACTCCCATTCAAGTCACACAACAAAATAGTAAGTTGCATCCCAAACATCCTCCATTCATTATTATAAGATATGAGTGATAAATATATTTCAGTTTTGAAAAGAAATTTTTGTAACGTTATTTTCTAATAGGAATTGACATTCAGATCGAAAAAAACCAATATCGGTAATAAACTGCACTTACATAAAGAAAGACGAGAAATGGAAGAGGAGATGGCGAAAGATAATTTGCACCAAATTTGCTATTACGAACTCCTCCCCGGTTTCCTATATTTCTTTAAGTAAGCACATTTTATCAATGATGTTGGCTTTTCATCGATATGAATGGTAATCACTAAAAAAAATACGGTTACCAATACGTCGTATCAAATAGAAATATATTTACCGCTATCACTACCGTTGTCATATGTTTCAGCAGTTTTCTGCTTCCACTAACCTCATGTTCAAGGTTCCTCTAAGATCTGGTGTCCCTATTAACTAGGGGTGTTAAACGGGGCACTCGTCGAAGGTTGTTACTTAATACGAACAAGTGATCCTACATGAAACCTTAACGTGAGGTTACAACAGGAGGAAACCATTTTACGAAGATCGGGATCAACATAAGAGTTAACTATACACATGTATACGAAATAGGCTTTTGGAACATTAAGGGAGGAGGCTCGGATCTGTAAATGTAGGAACAACATGCACAGAAGACTCACGATAGGTGCAACCACATTCAAGCCGTGATTGTCTGGCCAAAATGCGGGTGTCCATGAACGTTGTTCCTAAGAAACACAACTGCAAAAAATCGTCCTCATGGCCTACCATCAGTGACAAAACCATCGGTAAAGCAATCAACGTAAAAAGGCAGAGTTAGTTATACAAATGTATACCAAACAAATTACAAAGTTTCCAGAAACCAATAGAGACACAGATAGTAAGAAAGCAACATACGAATTTGCAGAGTTCATATCTAATGATGTGGGAGTAGCACGAAACGCGTACCATTTTCCAAAAACCAATAAAGAGACACATGATATGTATGCCAAGAAAAACATAGGCGTAATAGTAAGAAATGAGGCTCAGATTTAAGTATAAAGTAGCAGTTCCAAACAGCCAACATAGCTGCAATCACACTCCCGCTGTGACTACCTGGCAAGATACGGACCTGGGTAAACTACGCGTAGCAAACAAAAAATTATTATCATCGCCTGTAAAAAGAAAAAGGATACGCGTCTTTTACGCGAAGAATTCGGCATCCGTAGAAACCGAGTTAACAATACCCCCAGTTATAATTTGTCTCTTAGAACCAACGCCTCGAATCAGTTTGTCCTCAGATTCATAAAGCAACTTTCTTTTAGTTTTCATATTCCAACAGACCAATACAAAGCCGGTAACATTCCCAGAGAACAAAATATTTAAAGTACAATATAGCATATTCCATACTCCAAATACTACACTACTCAACATTATTAACAAATAACATGGTAGGAAGTAGACATGAAGGTAGACGTAGTAGGTAGCAAAGTTAAGGCCAACGTGAAAGCCTAGGTTTACAAGCACACATCTGCAATATTAATGCAATAATATATAGTTAGCAATATGCTTACACATATAGTCCCCATGTAACAACAATTCAACAACCAAGACATATCTAGTTGGTGACATTTATACCAAATAATTGAATAATCAGGCACCCCAAACGTGACTGTACAGGATAAGTAACAATAATTGAAAGAAAGTAAAAGATCGATGGTTGAAAGTAAGAAGTAACAATTTTAGAGAGTTGGTAGATGATCAAGTTAACCCCTCCAAAAAACAAATAGACACTAGGCCGGACCTTAGAAGCCTAGCCGGAAGCAGGAAAGTTAGGCAAGTTCGAAATAATTTTACTCCCATCCGGCTTCTATGTCACTGAAAAAACACACACATACATACTCTCTCTAGGTGAAGCATAGTATAAAATTCCTTTTTACCTAAACGAGCCTCAATTATGCAGATATAGAAGCGGTACCAAACATCCGCCATAACTGCAACCACAATTTGGGTGTGGCTGCCCCGCCAAGATACAGGTCTTGGTAAAGTACACTCTGGAAAAATATGGATGCAGAAAATTATCGTCATAGGCTTACTTACTCTATTATACAAATACGACACCCAAGAGTCTCAAATCTAAAAATGTAGAAGCAATACCCGAAACCGGCCATGACTGCAGGCACAATCCGGGTCTAGTTACCCTGTTAAGATACCTGCCTTAGTAACGCTTCATATGGCATTTATAAATCACAAAAGATAATGCAAATAATCATATGTGTATGCTCAATAGAATTATATAGATCAATAGGCGACCAAAAGTATGTTGTTTTGATTCGGCCTATTTTAGGGCTTCCAGTTAAGTCGCTAAAGGTCTACCCAACTTTTTTTTGTCTACACAAAATATAGGCTACCATTGACCAGAAATTTGTAAATCAACATTCAGATCTGCGAACATAAAAGCAAAACCAAATACCGGCCATGGCTGCAACCACAATCCGAGTCAGATTGGCTCGCCATTATTCTGGCCTCGCTAAATTACACTCATAAAACATATAAATATAGATAATCATCATCATTGCCATTCTTATATACTAAAACACATGGGAAACGACAATGCTTTATAGATACTTAGGCTTAAATTTTCTAGAACCTACGCCTACGCACACACTGCAAACGAAACTATAATTGATGGAAACTAACCTAATAGGCACAGGTCTGCAAATATAGAAGCAAAACAAAACATTGGCCTCGACTGCAACCATAATTCGGGTTAGGTTGTCCCGCCAAGATACTGACGTTGGTAAATTACACCTATAAAATATATAAATGCAAATAATTATCATCAGTGCCTTGATAAATAAACAACTAAGTAACTTCACTGGTTTTAGCATCCATGCTAGTTCGTTTTTGAATAGCCACAAAAATAAGAAAATGAGCATTAGGTTCCACCAAAGGCTGCAAACTCCATTTCAGAATGAATTGCCTTGCCACGATGCTAACAGTTATCTACCCAATATCCAACACAACTAAAAATTGTTACACCAAAACCACAACACATGTAGCACATCAAAAGTCTCATGCTATAAGTTGCTAGATGATTTTGTCTTTTTAGGTGTACAACCACGAAATCACTTCTTAAACCTCCTCCTGACAATAACCGCCAAAATTAATAAGATCCCTTGAGTATCCGCTAATCACCTTCCAAATGATATAATTAATCATAAATCAAGAAAATGAAAAACAAACACAAGCAACTAAAAAGCCTTGGCTTTATTTTTTTCGTTTTATCAAACTTATTGCTCAACTCTCATTTAGTCTCCAAACATAAACTGAAACAGAAACACTCCTTGCAAGTGGTAACCTTTTTCTATATATATTATTGTGAAATTCTCAATTAAATCAACCTTCCGCACTACTAATTAGGCTTTTATAAGCAATTTTTTCCGCTAATCTCTAACCATAACAAACCAAACACTAAGAGTCTCCAAAAATATACTCAAACAAACATCCTCACCACTTTGTTGACGATTAATCTCCCAAATTAATCCATAATTTCTTTTAGATATCAAGTAGGAGTAATATGAACCATTCTCCCTCCTCCCCTTTCCAATATATGTAGTTACGAAAGAGAAATCAACAACGTAACAACTGATTATCGTCGTTCTGTATGGATGTTAACTACTGTTAATCAAATTTAATTACTTTTGAAAGAACTTATATTTTTTTGACATATAGGTGGCGTTTGTTTTTTTAGAAAAGTATTAACAGCCTCTTCATAGACCAAAGCTTTTAATTGGTTTAGAGCTTTTGGGTATTTTTTTAACGGCGGAAATTTATTGAAGAAGCTAGAAATTACAAAGTTACAAGATTAGGATTTTTAAGCCAATCAATCCAACTAAACGAAGCCTTACATCTATA
Source organism: Tanacetum coccineum (assembly GCA_026074375.1). NCBI lineage: Eukaryota > Viridiplantae > Streptophyta > Magnoliopsida > Asterales > Asteraceae > Tanacetum > Tanacetum coccineum. The sequence continues at coordinate 20,609 of BQNB010024051.1, forward strand.
TCTATACCAATTAAAGGAACGAGCCACTACATCCTCAAAAATAGACGCCTTCAAAGGAGGAGTCTGGTCGAAAATGGTTTTGTTGCGAAAATTCCAAATAAGCCACCACATAATTATTAGAGTACATATTATATTATATATTCAGTGTAATCGGCCCATTGGCCCGAGCCCGGTTTGTATAGCTTCTAGGGCAACCCATAGTCTAGAAGGTTCCTTTGTATCCTATATATAGGTCCATTGTAATCAATCAATAGTCAAGCAATCAATCATAATCTTTCATGGTAATCAGAGCCAAATCAATATTCTCCTAATTCTTATCAACCAAATCGTCTCCCTCCCCTATTCTTTCTCTGTCATTAATCTTTTCACCAAATAAAAAAAAACGTTAATGTTTATCGCGTCACTGTTCACCGAGCACTGTTCATCGCGCCACTATTCATTGAGCAATGTTCATCGGCGTTACTGTTCACCGAGCACTATTCATCGAAAAAAAAGATTATTCTTATGGCTTCTCATGATCAACAATGGTATATGGATATCGGAGCAACTTCTCACCTTTCATCTCACACCGGTAACCTTCAAACCTCTTCTCTTAATCGTAATTTTCATTCAGTTATTGTTGGAAATGGATCATCTATACCTGTCACCCACTCTGGTCATCTACAAATCCCTATTACATATCGTCCCCTCCATCTTAGAAATGTTCTTGTCACACCCAATATCATTAAAAACCTTGTTTCAGTATGAAAATTCACCACCGATAATAAATGCTTCATTGGTTTTGATCCATATGGTTTCACTGTACGAGATAATCATACCCGTAAAACCCTTCTTCGTTGTGATAGCGCGGGTGATCTATACCCTTTACACGTTGCCGCCTCAACCTTCGCCCTACTTACTAATAACCATTCCCTTTGGCATCAACGTCTTGGTCAACTTAGTGACGTTGTAATTCAAACACTGTCGTTACGTGGCCTTGTGTCTTATAATAAAAACAAAAACACTCAACACTTGTGTCGTGCCTGCCAGTTAGGCAAACAAACAAAACTCCCCTTTCAACAATCTACCTCTATTGTTACATCTCCCTTTGATATTATTCACTCAGACCTTTGGACATCTCCTGTCTCTAGTATGAGTGGATATAAATACTATGTTCTTTTCTTAGATCATTATTTACATTTTTATGGGTCTACCCACTTCACAGAAAATCTGATGCGCAGTCAAAACTTCTACACTTTTGTGCATTTATAAAAACCCAATTCAATTGTGAAATCAAAGCTTTTCAATGTGATCATGGTGGAGAATTTGACAATTCCCTTCATGAATTATTTGCCACTAATGGCATTCAATTTCGTTTCTCATGCCCACATACATCTCAACAAAATGGCAAATCTGAACGCATGATTCGTACTATTAATAACGTAGTACGTTCTCTCCTCTTTTAAGCCCGTCTTCCTTCCGAGTATTGGGTCGAAGCACTACTCATTGCCGCTTACTTACTTAATATCCTCCCCTCCACCTCCATCAACAATGACATCCCTTACACAAAATTATTTAACAAACCAACTTCTTACACCCACATTCAACTCATTCGGATTATGTTTGCCTTTTGCAAAAGTCGCTTTATGGCCTTAAGTAGGCCTCTCGAGCTTGGTTTTAGCGATTTTTACGCTTACAATCATCGTGGATATCGGTGCCTTGACCTAAACACCAACAAAATCATTATTTCTCGCCATGTCACATTTGACGAAACTGTCTTTCCCTTCGGCTCCATGACTCCAACTAAACCCCCCTCATAATAATTTTTAGATGATAATCTCGAAACCTCCCCCATTGCACTTCGCCTACTTACCACACCTACTTCCCCTCAACAAACACCACCACAAACCACACCACAAACAACCCCACAAACAAACCCACAAACAACCCCCACAAACAACACCTCCAACTCTGCTATCAACACCATCACCACAAACAACACCGACACCACCAATCACCCCGCCACCACCACCACCACCACCACCCACCTCGCAATACCCTATGGTCACACGTTCTAAAGTCGGAACTATAAAAGCTAACCCCAAATACAACTTACATGTTACCAGCTCCTCCCCTATCCCAAAGTCTCTATTCCATGCCCTGCGAGATCCTAACTGGAAACAAGCTATGTGTGACGAATATAAAGCTCTCATCGACAATAACACTTGGGTACTTGTTCCTCGCCCACCAAATGTCAACATTGTCCGCTCCATGTGGCTATATAAACACAAATATAATGCGGACGGGTCCTTAAGTGGTACAAAGCCCGTCTAGTTGCAAATGGTCGTAGTCAATAACAAGGCATCGACCGCGATGAGACATTTAGCCCCGTTGTCAAACCTGCTACCATACGGACTGTTCTTAGCTTTATAGTTTCTCGACAATGGCCACACATTTTTCTCACAGTCTTAGACTGAAAATGCATTTCTTTACGGCCATCTTATAAAGACGGTTTACATGCACCAGCCACTAGGATTTACTGATTTAGCTTATTCGGATTATGTTTGCCTTCTGCAGAAGTTGCTTTATGGCCTTAAGCAGGCCTCTCGAGCTTGGTTTCAGTGATTTTCCAGCTATGCTATTCGAGTCGGTTTCTATCACAGCAAAACCGACTCGTCTCTTTTCATCTTTCACAAAGGGCCAGACACAACTTACTTACTACTATATGTGGATGATATCATTCTTACAGCTTCTTCTACTTCGCTCATGCAACGTATCATCTCTTCGCTACATGCGGAATTTGCTATGACAGACCTTGGCCCACTGAATTATTTTCTCGGTATATCTGCCACGCGTACTACCGCTGGCATATTCTTGTCTCAGACGAAATATGCTACCGAGATTCTTGAGCGGGCACAGATGCTTAATTGTAACCCTTGCAGGACCCCAGTTGACACTGAAAAGAAGCTTGGACCTGAAGGATCACCGGTCACTGATCCTACTTTATATCGCAGCCTTGCCGGAGCACTTCAGTACCTCACCTTTACCCGACCCGATTTGTCATATGCAGTTCAACAGTTATGTCTTTACATGCATGATCCTCGAGAGCCACACCTTAATGCTATGAAGCGTGTTCTACGTTATCTTCGAGGAACCACTGATCTTGGATTACAGCTATTTCTGTCTACTACATCACAGCTGTTGTCCGGCTACGCGCCGGTCTACTTCTGGATACTGTGTTTTTCTTGGTGACAACCTCCTGACGTAGTCTTCCAAACGCCAGCCAGGACACGTTGTCTCGTTCTAGTGATGAGGCTGAATACCGCGGGGTTGCGAATGCTGTAGCTGAGACATCTTGGATTCGCAACCTTCTTCGTGAGCTCCATACCCCTCTTTCCACAGCAACCTTGGTCTACTGTGATAATGTCAGTGCCGTATACATGTCTGCAAACCCGGTGCAACATCAGCGCACCAAACAAATAGAGATTGGCATTCATTTTGTTCGTGACAAAGTAGCAGCAGGTCATGTTCGAGTTTTTCATGTCCCTTCGTGATTTCAGTATGGAGATATCTTCACAAAAGGACCCCCATACCTGTTGTTTGCTGATTTCAGATCCAGTTTGAGCGTTTGCAAATCTCCCGCTCCAACTGTGGGGGCGTATTAGAGTACAAATTATATTGTATATTCAGTGTAATCGGCCTATTGGCCCGATCCCAGTCTGTATAACTTCTAGGGCAACCCATAGTCTAGAAGGTTCTTTTGAATCTAGGTCCTTTGTTATCAATAACAGTCAAGCAATCAATCATAATCTTACAACAACAACTATCCATAATCATGATCTATTTAAACATATCACATTGAACATAAATTTAGTATGAGAACTTATTATATAAATACCTTATTGTTAAAAACTTGAAGTATTAAAATGAATCAAGTCTATATTAACTCTTTTTTTGAACGGCAGCATTTTATTAGAAACTAGCAAAAGCTAGAAACGAAATTACATAGAAGCAATACTAGATAAATGATTATGAATCTAACCTACCCAACAAAATTTATACTTAGGATTTTTGGATGAAATCCAAGTAAACGATTGAGAAACAATGGACTCCTAAAGAACTGCCTTCTTAGGCGAGGGGGAATCGAGAAAACCAAGCGATTACAGATTTTCCAGATAGACCGCATGAGATTACCACCCACCCTTTTTAAAAATAGCCTCGCCTTATTCGATAAATGCAGGGAATTAAGCCACGCAACCACTCCGAGAAATTAGCACAAACTGGAATGTCAAGGTCCCACCATCTAGCCAACATAGACCCCAATTTCTTAGCCAACTCACAAGAAAAGAAAATGTGATTAACCGTTTCAACGTCTTCGCAACAAATGAGACATAAAATTGAGCCGACATCTATACCTTTTCTGTCTAATTCACCGTTGTAGGAAGCTTGTTTAGCATCAATCTCCACAAAAAAAACATTAAGTTTTATTGGAATACAAATGGTTTCAACGAGTAGCAATAGAATCCACGTCTAAGGTATTTGCATCTATCAAAGAACGCAAAAATTCAACAGAAAAACTAGCCGAGACATCAAGCGACCACAACTAGGAGTCACTTTTATACGTTAGCACTATAGCCCCAATCGAAGATAACAAAGAAGTGAACTGGCTCGATTCTACACCTCCTCTTGGTTGACGTCTAAGAACTGAGGACCATTCTGAGAGGAGTATCCGATTCACAACAACGCAAGCATCCTATGATCTTCATCCTCGTCAACAATAAGATTCACTTAGGTTTTCTATAAAGGCAAAAGTGTTTAACTAGTGGTAGAGTCGATCTAATGAAAAAAATCGGTTTTCACATAAATAATTTTTTAAATGAACACTTCAAAACCCAACCAGTTATAGTGAACCGGGTCAACCCGGATCACCCCACGGGTCAAGTTGGGTTTTCAAACCTCAAGAACCGAACCAGTTGATAGTAACTTGTTTGACCAAAAATAGTTCAACCTGCTCACACTAGATTTCAAAACACTGCATCAACTAAGGAGACTTATTAAATTAAAATTAATTTTATAAGAAATAAATATGAAGGGATTGTAGATCCGCAAGCCACCCACGTATCAAGCATTTCTGTTAGGCCATCGATATATCAAAACTAACTTATGTGCCATCTGTTTATGTGTATGTTTCATTTATACTAATTTAAAATAATTTTTTCTCAAAGATCTTTAAAACAACAAAAATCAAGCTAAAACTAATATATATAAAAAAACACAAATAAATATTGAAATCTATAATATCAGTTTTTAGCCATTATTTAAGTCCAACTTTATTTAGTTGAACGTGGTTTATGATAGTTTAGCTAATGTTTTAGGTTTTAATTTTTAGTTTATTGTATTGATATGTTATGGCTAGCTTTATTTTTAAAATTGTACAAATCTTCGGCTAAAATTTTTAATCAAATTGGTATAAACGAAAACAAACATATATTTGAGTTGCCCATAAGTTAGTTTAAAGAAATGTGTGGTCTAAAAGTAAAATGTTTAATAGTTGAACGCTTCGATTACATAGTCCCAAATAATTAGTTGACGCTTCGTTTTACATAGTCCCCTAAATATGAATTTTTTTTTTTAAAAATTTAATGAATTATGTATAGATTTGTAGTAGTATAGTGTTGTTAGATCTATTTTTATCAACCACCAAAATTAAAATTTTCCGTTTATAGCAACTATGACAAGCTGTATTTTGATGTGTAAAAAACAGGTCGGTAACCATGACAAGTTGTATTTTGGACATTCCGGGTAAATGTAATTGTTAGTGTAAAAAGGCTTACTATGATTGCCACCTTTTCTTGGATTACATTTGTTATGTCTGATGCTATGAAGCTTCTTGGATTTTTTATATGTTTTGTTGATTATTGAACCACAATATGCCAGTTGTGGATTTAATATTGTAGATGAGTTTTTTAATCTTATCGGTGCGTTATTATTTATTATAGTTATTGCGGGTTCCCGGTGTTTGCAGCGGAGAAGCGGGGGATAGGGGGTGGGGGTGGGGTGGGGAGGTATTTGGGTGGGGGGTATCTCTTGTTGTAATGAATGTTAGTAATTAAGGACGCACAACAAATATATTTGGTTCTGGATTTATCTGGATTATGTATGATAAATATAATGTGCTCATCGCCGTTTCACCCTTGGGTGATTGGTTTTTTCCACAGTGGTTTCGACCGGACTGGGTAATCGCCGTGTTTAGCGGCGAGCCGAGCGGGGGGTCTTGAGTATCGGGTCATTTTTTTTTTCCGGTCGCGTTTTGTATTTTATTGGCGTGCCTTATACTTTTATAACTTATCCCGAGATTCAGATTTGGGTGGCGGACGTGGGGATGGGTGTACCAGGGGGTGGTGGACGGGGGGGGGGTGGGGGTGGCTTCTTAAGCGGGGAGATGCTACGGGGTGATGTTGGTTTGTCTTGTTTGTATGGGTGGGGGGGGGGGTTGGGGGTTTGCATAGGGGGGCTGGGTGTGCTTTGTTGGGTTATTGGTTTTTTGATCTTGCAGTGTTCTGTTGTTGGGGGGCTTGGGGTGGGGGGTTGGGTTTTGGTACTTGGTTTGTGGGGGGAGTTTTTGTCGTGGGATTTAGGGGTGGTGGTTGAGGTTTTCTTGAGGGGTTGGTGGGGCGTGGCGGAGTGGGGGGGGAATTGGTGGGGGTAGGATTGGGGTGTGTGGTTAAGTGTTTGTTGTGGTGTTAATTTTTGGTTTGTGAATTTAAATATGAATATGTATAGATGTAGATCTATTTAATAACACAAATAAAAAATTTCCGTTTATAGCAACTATGACAAGCTGTATTTTGATGTGTAAAAAACAGGTCGGTAACCATGACAAGTTGTATTTTGACGTGTAAAAGACATGATTACAACTTGTATTTGAAGCTTATGATTTAAATGTTTTGATTGACAAATCCATGTTAACAAGAAGATAAACTCTAATTTAGTTATTAATTATGTACTAGCAGGGTACCCGCGTGTTGCAGCGGCGGGTACTCAGCGGCGGATACTCTGTAATTAAAGTTTAGACGCCAACAAAACAAAAAGGAACTGATTAACTGGATAATAAAAAAATGATCTCAACCCGATTCACCTGTTTTTACCGGTTTCGACCGGTCATCTCCGTTTCATTTTCGGACGGATTTTATTGGCTAGCCAAACCGATCCGATTTATGGTTGAACCTGTTGGTCCGGTTCAGTTTTCAAAACCGTATCATCAACTTTTAGCATATAAATTGTTTTAAGCTTTATATGTTTTATTAGCTTGTACAATGTTATAATAACATGCATTTTTCATTTTAATGGTGTTTTTAAAGTAACATTAATTAGTGGGGAATATGTTCATGAGTGTTCCAATTTGGTACCTCAAACTTTATATTAACCATAAAAACCATCAAACTTTCAAAATTGTTCCATTCTTATGTAATTTTCTAAAATTTGTGTGTTTAAAGTGTCTATTTATGCATTAACATGTTGTACATTAATTTTAAACAACCACCCTTTGAATTTAACTACTTCCAACCAACTTTATGTACAACCCTTAATGCACAACTAAACATAAAAAATAATCACAAAATAATAAGTTTGAAATGTGTTTCGTTCAGGTCACTCTAACATGAAAATTACACAATAATGGAACAAATTAGAAACTTTGATGGTTTTAGTGGTTGATACAAAGTTTGAGTATCATATTGGAACAAATTTCAAACTTGGTTACTATTTAATGATTTTCACCCTAGTGTATTTAATTAGTTTATACTTGTAACATATGCGTGGAGGAATAAATGTTGTACATTTTGCTTTAATATTTGTATTTTTCATTTTAGGGTGTTTTAAAATTAACATTAATTAGTGTATTTAATTAGTTTATACTTGTAACATATGCATGGAGGAATAAATGTTGTACATTTTGCTTTAATATTTGTATTTGTTAGATAGTTGATTTTGTGGTGAAATGTTGCATTTAAGAATTGTATATTATGCTTTATAACTTGGATTACTTAATTTTTTTTTGTTGAAAGGTTGCATTTAAGGATTATACATTATGTTTTATAACTTGGATTATTTAATTTTTTTCGCGGCATTAAATAAAGAGAGAGTGTCTAATTTGCTTTATATGTAGTATATATTTATATGTTAGATTGGTACTATCGAATACATTTTAACCTGGATTTTTTAACAAAAAGCTAAAATGTTTTCTAACATCTTCCGTCTGGCTACTGGATGATATAGCATCTTCTATCGACGTAATTGGTTGTTGCACGTTTCGTCTTTTTATCAAAAAGATTCTCACTATCAAAGTTTTGAAACAAAAAAAAATCTCATGTATGCATTAAGTTAAAATTTAGTAACAAACCCATCATCTCAAGTTAATCAGAAACATTAATAATCATATATATAGAGTTAACAACTTAATTGGTCCATGCGATTTATCAGGTTTAACGTATTTAGTTCATAAACATTTTTTTTCTCGGATTTATGGACTAAATATGTTAAACTCGATAAACCACCGCACCATTTAACTAATTAACTCTTATATATATTTATTTCTCTCTTTTAACTTTCAAATTCCTATCCATTCCCAATCATATTTAAAAAACCAAACAGACCTTATTAACTCTATACGAGTAACAAACTACTCAAATTTTTAAATAAGTTTATCAATTTGGAAATGAATAAGGGTGTGTCGTGTGGAATGGATAATTGATAGTATTGTAGATTTGGATTAAAAATGTGGGTGTTGACTAAGCCCTAAGTTAATGATATTTATTAGAGTTACTACAAAATATGAAACCATAATAGAGATACTCTTATTTTTACGAGTATTAAAACTTTGCTCATTTTTGTTTTTCTTAACAGTGAAAATGGTTGAGGTCTTTGTAACTGCAGCTACCGAGGTGATACTAGAAAAGGCATTTTCATTAGCTGCTAACGAGATTGCCATTACTTGGGGTTTCGCAGAAAACTTGAAGATCTTTCATGGCAAGATAAAGATGATTTGGGCCAGGTTACGCGATGTTGAGCACCGGGAGGTTACAGAGGGTGTGACAGAGTGGCTGAAGCAGCTAAAAGATGTGGTGCGCGAGGCTGATGAACTGTTGGGTGAGGTTCAGTATGAAGTGTTAAGACGTGAGGTAAAGAAACGAGATCAGACAACTAAAAAGACACATTTTCGCCCGAGTTTAAAAAAGTTATTATTTCGTAGAGAAATGGGTCATAAAATTGAAAAAATTAACAAAAAGTTGTCAGAGATCAACAAACAAGCACTCGATTTAGGACTACAAAATGAATTGCAAGGGCCTGTTCCAAATGGTCTTCGTAAGGAGACTCATTCATATTTAGACGAATTCAGCATTGTTGGGAGGGAGAAAGATGAACAACATATAGTTGAGCTTTTAACAGAATCAAGAAAAGAAGACAAACTTACAATCGTTCCTGTTGTGGGAATGGGTGGGATTGGGAAGACCACTTTAGCTAAGTCGGTCTACAATAATCCAAAAATCCAAAAACGATTTGATGTTAAAGCTTGGTCGTGTGTGTCGGTTAAGGTTGACATCAATAGACTTCTAGAAATGATCTATGAATCCCTAACCAGCAAGAAATGTGAGATAACAACTAGAGAAAATTTGATTACAAAGCTTCGAGAAGAGTTAGGATCAAAAAGATATTTGCTAGTCCTAGATGATGTGTGGGACGAAGAGAGGGGATACTGGGATGATTTTAGGAGTTGTATGGTAAATGTGAGTTCACAACATGGTAATGGTATTATTGTCACCACACGAAAACGTGAAATCGGAACTATCAATATGACAAAGGATTCTTATACTTTGCAAGGTCTTTCGGATGACGAGGGTTGGTCCATGTTTTTAGAAAGAGCAAAACCGTTGCCAGAAATGGAGGAAATAGGGCATGATATTGTGAAGAAATGTCGTGGTTTGCCATTGTTGGTTAAGGTAATAGGAAGCATGTTGCAAAATTACAGCAGTGACAAAGATAAGTGGCTGTCCGTCCAAGAAAGCAAGGTTTGGGTTGCAAAAGAAAGTGAAATGGTTCTAGGCACCTTGAAACTAAGCTTTGATAGTTTGCCGAATTCGATTTCCAAGCAATGTTTTGCATATTGCTCGATATTTGAGAAGGATACAGTCATGAAAAAGGAAGAACTTATCCAACTTTGGATGGCTTTAGGGTTGCTGCAAGTGGATGGCACGAGAAACGGTTGTATGGAGGATGTGGGAAATGATATGTTCAAAATCTTGGTAAGCAATTCCTTGTTCCAAGATGTTGTAATGGATGGGTATGGTTACGTTTTTAGTTGTAAGATGCATGATCTAGTCCATGATCTTTCTTTACAAATTTCGGGTGATGAAAGCTTGTGTTTGATGGTTCCGACTTGCGATAAGGTACATAACCCTCATTTAAAACATCTATCTATGTACCAAGAGAAAGACAGCAATTTGTTAAAGGACATGGCAAGTAGAACTCTGCGCACGCTGTTCTTAAGAGGAGTTGTGACGAAGATATCATTTCAAGATTTCAAGTGTTTGTGTATCATAAAGTTAAGTCCCACTGCACTCACAGTGATACATGATTCAGTTGGAAATTTGGTGCATCTCAGGTACCTTGATTTGTCAGATACCGATATCGAAGTTCTTCCAAAATCTATCACTAAACTTTACCAGCTGCAAACTTTGAAGCTGCTTAGGTGTTTTAAGTTTAAGAAGTTCCCAGAAGGCATGCGAAATTTGATAAGCCTACGCCATCTCGAGTTCGAAGATAATGTTATCTCCCCAAAGGACGTGGGAAAATTGACTTCTCTTCGAACATTGTCTTCCTTTAGTGTGGGTCAAGAGAAAGGATGTCAAATTGGAGAGCTAGGCAGTTTGAAACATCTTGGGGGGAAGCTTGAAATTTCCAATCTTGAAGAAGTTGGTAGCAAAGAAGAAGCTATGCTGTCAGATTTAGTTGGAAAGAAAAATGTATACAAGATAAAGTTCTGTTGGAAGGAAAGCAATGAGGGTGCGAGGCAAAAGGACAAGGATATATTGGAAGGCTTGCAAACCCATGCGAATGTGAAAAGCTTGACAATCAAAAACTATTCGAGTGATTGTTTTCCTGAGTGGGTAATGGATATGTCAACCAATATTGGAGGGAAATGGATTCCCCTTGATAAGCTTGTGGATGTCACATTATCCGGGTGTGGCAACGTACTCAGTCTTCCAACGGTTTGGAACCTACCACTTCTTCGTGATCTTGAGTTAAGTGATATGGACAGCTTGACAAGTTTAAGTAGCTCTGTTGGCCTAGGATCAAGTAAGCCCTTATCTCCATCGTTGAGAAGGCTCAAACTATCGGGTATGAAAAGGCTGGAAAAGTGGACAGATGCAGCAACGAACTCCTCAACGATGATATCGCCTGTGCTCAAGATGTTGTCCATTTGGGATTGCCCGAAAATCATCCTCTTAGATGAAGATTATCCCCATCCTCTTGTTAAATTAGAGATTGAGAAGTGCAAAAATCTGGAGTCCATTCGGAGTTTACAAGGGCTCACATCTCTTAAATGTCTAACAATCAGAAACTGTGATAGTCTTTTAGGAATACCCGATTTGCACAACCAAGGTGGTTCTTTGAGGGAACTGGATATTGGCAGTTGTGACAAACTGACTTCCTTGCCTAGTGGAATTGACAGTCTCACATCTCTTGAAAGTCTATATATCAATGAATGTCCTAGTCTTTTAGGAATACCAGATTTGCACAACCTTGGTGGTTCTTTGAGGGGGCTGGTGATTGACAATTGTTGCAAACTGACTTCCTTGCCTGGTGGAATTGACAGTCTTACCTTGTTAAGGACGTTATCCCTTGGGCGATTCTCGAAGGAGCTGGATTGTTTCCCAAGTCTCAAAGGGATAGAGAAGCTGAGGAGCAACCTTCGGCATTTACATTTAAATGGTTGTCATCATTGGGAGACAATTCCGGAAGAAGTAAAACACCTCACCTCGCTGGAGTATTTAATTATACGGGGATTTGGTATAGGAGAAATGCCAATGTGGTTAACCAATATGTCATCTATCAAATGTATCGATTTCTATGAGTGCCCTGGGCTAGATGCTGACTCTGTTTTGAAGGGAGCGCCAACAGAAGCAGAGATCGTCTGGTTAAACGACAAAAGGTTATGAGAGCGCGGTTTGATAGTGACACTTGATCTATTTATCTTTGGAAAATAAATAAATGTATTCGATCTTTAATTATCCGTTGGTGCAAATAAATATTATTGAATGGGTTCTTTGGTTGTTTCTTTCTTTACAGCAACGCCATACGAATTTGATGGAATGGAATCTAATTTACATTATATACTCCGTATTTGGTTTTGGTTATAAATCGTGAGGTATTTATTGCCTTATTGGTAAATAAAATGATATATGTGTTGGACTAATTATATTTATTCGTTGCACAGATGTATACGTACGCAATCAAACAAACTAAATTTTCATTTATTTAAATAAAAATACAAATAATATGAAATTTAAAAAATAACACGAAAAGAAAAACTATCATTCTATTTGTTTTTTGCATGCATCCAAACAATTTTAGTAATGATTTGATCTTGTATTTTTTCCGCCATCTTAAACAAAGCGTTATGAATATTGTAATCTTTCCAATATTCATCTTTTAAAAAAGTGTCGATCAAAGCAAGTTTTTCTTACGTGAATGTCTTTGCAATCCGCGTATGCTTTCCTCATATCATCTTTGGGTTGTGCATAATCGCTCGCTGACGAATGCTATCCAAAAAAATAGTATATGAAATATGGAAGAGTGGATGAAAATTTATAAAGTGTATATAAATTGTGTATAAACTATAAAGTGATGAAATAAATGGGTATTTATAATGTTAAAAAGTTTAATTGCTTTTATTTTACCCAAACACTCAAAAAGAGCCGTTGGGTTTAAATTGTATGTGCAAATGAATCGGTCGCAAACACGACCAACATCTCCCAAAATTCACTATGCGAAGCGTCGGGGTGACCTACTACAACAAAGGTGACGTGTCAGGGAAGGCCCGACCAAGTCGGTCGACCCCCTTATCGTGCCCAACCTTAGTAATTCAGTTATTATCTACTTGTGTTATTATCTACGGTCGACCCCCTTATGTTATTATCTACTTGTGTAGACTTTTTTAAGTGCATTCATTCCAATAATTGCTTCATTATTATCAAGCTTTTGAGATACCCCTTCAAATGCCATGTGACAGAATAAGGCATAATAACACAAATAAAGTATATTAGCATACGATTATAAGACATCATTTTAGTTTCCCTGCATTACAATCAACATTGACCAAAAATCCTGTAAAACGTGTTACCAATCGTGAAATCGTAGTTTGGATAACGTCAGTTCATTGTTACGTGAAAAGATAAATGAGCTCAAGTTGACAAAGTTACAATTTAAGAAACCTATCAAACCAAAAACCAAACAGAAATACATAATGATATAACATGTATTTCATGAAAACCAAACTATAATAACATCCAAATTTAGAAGTTAAAAGCTTTTACATAAAAGAAAACACAGGAATACTATATTGAGAAGCTTAAAATGTATACAGCTGATATATGGTTAAACATAATGCATACAGTAATTCGCTAAAATAATCAAAAAACGAATATCGCATACTTGATGACATAGAACAACGACCACTCTACTTGGATGAAGAGGCAGCATTTACCTCGGTGCCTTCCTGGCGCAAACTGCCATCTCTACGGTAATTTGACTTGGCTCCCTGAAATAAGATGTAGATTTATTTGCGTATGATTGTTTAAAATATGCACTTATATGAATCCTATTCAATATCTTGATTGCTTCCAATTATGTAACCTGAGAATAGCACATGATGCAATCTCATTTTGTTCCTATTACAGTATAAAACAAGAGATGAAAGAGGATGGTTTAGAGATTATAACTTACTTGGAATATAGTTCCAAGCTTCTTCATCCCGATAGCACGTTGCTTGATTTCGTCTTTCGATGCGGTAGGATCTTTGAGCACCTACGACGGAAGTAGGGTATCAATATTAAATGTTCGACTAAACATATTCTCCTTTTGATTATCTAGGGATTATATGATCAATTGTAAATTAGCTGCAACAAAACTGATTATCATAAAGTAGAATAAAATTACCTAATTACCCTTCTTTTAAATTTAATTTTGAAAGACTCTTACTCCATCTCACACGACATGTATCCTTTTTTGCCAAGAATGTCCCTTTTCTGTGATTTATACATCAAGAGGGTGTTTGTGATTGCTTATGTAAGTGCTTATCCGCTTATTTCTTCTAACATATAAGCAGTTTTGAGTGTTTGTATGAAGCTGCCTATTTGTTATAAGATAAGCATTTTGAATATAAACACTATCAAACACTCCCCTCGCAAAACCATATCCAAACACTATCTCATAGACCCATTATATTACAGTATATTTGAGTATTCCAAATTCCATCGTAAGTTGTCTATATGCTTGGATCAACAGAGAGTTTAACGAAAGACTTCAGTTCAAGGGGTCAGATGACAGATGGTCCCAATAATCCAGCAATTTCTGTAAGTCACGTGCCTTCTAAGACACAAACACACACACACACACACGCATAATTTTTTCTTTAAAACTCGAGAAAAGAAAAAATGAGCTTACTGCTTGGCAAACGCGGGATAAGGTCGTCTCGATATCTACAACATTGATTTGCCACAGGGAATTAATCATTTGATCTTTTTTATCTTCGATGGCTTTCAGCATCTGCTCTTCCTTCGCTTCTTGATCATTCAACTTCTTCAGCTCCTCTTGTATTTGTATCAAAGACACGGCACCTAAATAGAGCTGAATGTCAATTTTCTATTTATAATTCAAACTTTTGTAAAAAACAAATTTAGGTGATTCCAAATTATCAAACCTGAAGCAGCTGAAACTTGTGATTTTACTTGGTGTCCTTTATCTCTCACCCATTCAGCTATAAATGGGACCTTCATAAAACGTTTATCCTTTCCAAGTTCTCTCGCAGATTGTCGTGTGTAGATATAGCCGATAGTATGTAGCATAGCCTCACCAAAAGCTGAAAGATTTGTGGCACACGTTGATTATGAAAAGAGTCAGATTTCAAAGATGTACCCACTTTCTTTTGGCCAAATGAACTTGTAATATGAATCAAGAAAATCTATCGAATTAACAGCCAAAAGTACTACTTATTTACTTAATATGCAACATACATTGTACGTACATACTTGCAAATAGTTAGCAATTTATGTATATAACTTTCTATAGCAGGTAAAATGGTGGCGTGGAACCAGTTTTAAGATAATATGGTGGCATGCCACGTCATCATATTCCCTGAAATCTAGGTTACCTGCATTTTGGCATAATTGGTTCAAAAAGTAAAGCAAACATTATTTGTAGTAAACACAGCATAGGGGATATAAGTACAAAATACCGGCTTGTGAGAGCTGAGTAGCTTCTTTTGTTGCCCAATTTACGAATTCAGTTGTTTGACCTTCCACAAATGGTCGAAGGCGATTCTTGAGATTTGTTATGAGCTTGTTTTCCCTCTCCTTTTGAAATTCCTATACAGTAAAAGAGCAGTGAAATTTTAAGGATCGCAACAAGTAAAATTTAAAAAATAAAACAAAGTTATCTATCAATGAAACGTGTCAAAACTTTTGATGCATATAAGTATATAACCTCCTAAATCATATCTGACACACTTTTTGTTTATATCATATCTGACACACTCCTTGACACACCCATTACCTACCCGCCCATTTTTAACCTCTATTACTTTTTCTTATTCAGAATTCGAGTAAGAATGCATACCCTCATTCTTTCTTGGACCTTCATCTTGCGAATTTCAGGAACCTGTCCCTCTTCTTCAGATTCAACTGACTGTATAGCAGCCATATAAAGCTGTCCAATATAATCCTCGAACACATCACTACCAAACAGCATGCCAAAAACAGCCGCAGGATCCACCATTGCGTCACTGAAAGGCAAAGCGTAGAATATTAAAGTCAAACTATTAAAAAAATCATCTGTGCAAAAAGATGATGTATCATACTTACTCTTGTACTCCTGCCTTCCCATTTTTGTCATACGCTTCACGCTTCTCGGGATCACTTAGAACCTGATAAGCCTCTCCAAGCACCTATATGCGTATAAAAATATGAATGGATGCTATATATTGATGTTCAAGATTCAGTACATAAGAAGCTAGAATAATTAGAGGATACAATCTAGTATCACACCTGAAAATTATGAGCAGCTTTCGGATCTCCAGGATTTTTATCAGGGTGGACTTTTCTTGCCTAAAAGATAACATCAGAAAGCATTATTATAAAATTATATATTATTATAGATATCTGTATAAATATTAGCATCACTGCATGCATTATATAACACATGGCACTACATATTGCAGGCTCTAAACTCATGCTCAAGTATAAAAATGAAAATTCATAGGCATACAACGCGACTTCATGAGACATGGCAAAAACTTGCCACATGCCCACCTGTGTTAACAATCTACATTATGAGGTAACATTAATTGAGAAACTAGGGGTGAGCATACCGGACCGGACAGAACATATTTCGGTCCGGTCCTCGGTCCGGGGTTTTTGTTACTTTCGGTCTCGGTCAGGTCCGGTCCGGTCCGGCTCGGTCCGACCAAAAACCCGATGATTATGCCGTGTAGGACCGGACCGAAGACCGAAGACCGACCCGGACCGGACCGTACCATTTCGGCCCGGTCCTCGGTCCGGCATTTTAGACCAACTCGGTCCTCGGTCCTCGGTCCGGTCCGGTCTTGGCCGGTCCTTGGACCGTGCCCACCCCTATGAGAAACTAAATTTTGCTATGGATATTGTAGTTTGACAATACTATTATCAGGAACATAGCTTATGTTTCCTATGGTGTTTATACTTTATACCTATAAAATATGGATCTCATGTGATGCCATGCAAAGAAACCATCACATAAGCTGATAAGCACTACAATATATGGCTGCAGTCAGTATAGCCAATTCCCATATATTTCTGATGCATCTATCCAGAATATAAAAAAAATCTTATCAATGTTTTGAGTATAAGAAAAGAGTTTGAATACCAAACACACTCCTCAATATCCGAATTAAGTTATTGGTGCTTGCATTAGAGCTCAAGTTTTTCATGATCAAAAGGCTTATGGATTCTCTGCTTATATGAAGAGTTTGCAACAGAGAAGGGGTGATAATATCCATTGTAAAACAACAGCATGAGATTATAGTCCTATTGCTCATGGCATGATAACCAGTTTCACTGAACTCTTGAATTGAGGAAGATTTAGTAGAGATACAGTTGCAGAGCTCATTCGCCAAACAACTGAATAGTCGGCCAAAAGGTCGGAAACCATGGTTACCCAAAAAAAATAAAGCATGCAATCTAAAGGAAGGCTAAGCTCAACAATTAACACGCCAAACTCTTACAGTCTTACTGGCTATTAAACTAGGCACTTAGAAACTTTAACTATTTGTCTCAAGTCTCAACACATGGCAACTATCATTTGTCAACTTTTAATTTCCGTCCCTACAAATTACAGTTACAGAAATGTAAACAGTCTAAGCATAGCAGGAGTACGAATGTTACTCACATCCGAAATACATGGTTCGTATAAACATATCAAAAGTCATCTGTGAAATCGTAACATCGTGCTAAAAACTTCTAAGAACTCAATAGATCAGAAATCATGTTCAACACATGATCAGTAGCGTGATATTTAACGTTTTATTCAAAAAAGAAAAAAGGAGCAGACATACTTTGACATAGTAGGCCTTTTTGATATCGTTTGCAGATGCATCAGCAGTGACTCCCAAGATGTCGTAATATTCTGTCTCCTTAACCATAGTTCAGCAATCACAACTCTTGTAAGGCTGGTGGAAAAAAACAAAAGCGAACTTATTACAGCAAGGAATTAAGAATCATAACGTCAAACATCAATCAGAATGAATAAGTCCCCCCCACAGCACAAAGATTCCATCACTTTTCCAGCCTAAGAATTTTCTGAAAAACATTATTTTGTGTTGTTTGCGTGTTTTGACTCCCTCAATTCGGCATAATTCTTATTTGCTACTAGTTTCTAAAACATATAAAGATCGGCTCGTTGAATAACTCCTTCGACCCAAACACCATAAAAGCCGTGTGCAGTACGATCCACACTAACTCAAATTAAATTTTAACAAGTATGATTATAACTTTAATAAAAAAGCAACACATTTACTTCATTTCATTTCAAATTCAACATTGTTGAAAATAAGACCCAAACAATATATTTACTATTAGAAAATGAGCTATAAACATGAAACAGCTAGGATTAAACGGAACAGTTAATAACCTACATCGATAACAAATCAAATACAATGAAATTAGAAGAAAAAAGAGTAACTTACGATGTTATCAATCGATTAGACGATGGATTAAGGAATTTGTAAAATGTTTGTAAAAAGGTTTGTAATGAATTAATGGCGTTAAATGTTTGATGATATATTAACAAGCTTTTTAATGATTCGTTTTTCTGTTCATATGTGTGCAAGAATAACATGAATGGTCCTTTTATTATGTTTATCTTTCATTTTTTGGTCTTTTAGTTTTCATATTCAATTATGCAACCTTATGATATACTACTGCTGCTAGGGCTGAGCATAACGAACCACGAACCGGCCCGAACCAAACTTATTTCGGTTAGGTCCTCAGTCCACACTTTATCTCATATTCGGTCTTTGGTCCAGTCCGGCCCTACGTACAATCGATCATTATGTCTTCTTTGACCGGACCGAACACATTTGATCCGGTCCTCGGTCTGGAGTTTTGGGCTAAATTGATCTCGGTCTGATCCGGGTTTTAGACCGTGATCGGCCCTACTAATGCATTTAACAAAATGTTGATAGAATAAAAAGTTTTAATATCTAGCAAATTGCCACATAGTTGTTTCATATTGGTTTAACAAGCACTTCATAATCTAAAAGTTGATGTAATCGAATTTGGCCTTTCTTTCGATGCATTTCATGCGTTTACTAGTGTCGCGCTTTATGGTAGAGTAGACGCTTTTCTCCTAGCTAGAGTACATGTCACCGGTACACCACCTAATTCCACATCATTCTATTCTCCCCTTGTTGTCATCACGCATCAATTACATATACCCACTATAACTATAGATACATTCACACGATCGTTAGCTGCACTACACAAACAAACCAAAAACTAGCGAGGATCCATGGATATTTTCCGATTGGCATGAAATACATTTAGAATTTCCCATCATTGTGATCATTTTGAATCAACTTTTATTGGATTCGTATATGGTTTAGTACTTTAGTTTATGCCTTATGACAACCACCAAAGCTATGATTAAACTTACCATAATCCACCAAAGAATGTGTGCCATACACATTTTAAAAGGCAATTAATCAAACAATATGCGGTAACTTAAACAAACTTGGATAAGATGATGAAACTACCGCAAAATAGTCGATAGTTTGATCTAAACATGACTAGAAAGCTAAAAAGTCAAGCAAACAATGAAGATCCATCTATACTATAAGGACTAGTTTATAAAATTCACCATAAATGCTTATTCATTGATTGGCTTTTTTGCTTAACCGTGTCTTGTTGGGGACCAGATCCTTTAACGTTGTCGGCCTCATGTGAAAGATATTGTCCAAAAAATAAAATAAGTTTGAGAACTTCACATGTAAACTTGAGCCCCGGACCGAATTGGACCAAACAGACCTGACCAAATGTATTTCGATCCGATCCTTGGTCCACCTATTTAATCATTTTCGGTCCTTGGTCCGGTTTGATTTTACGCACAACCGGACATTAGGCTTTGTTAGACCAAACCGACCCGAACATGGACTGGTCCTGTCCAGTTTTCACACCGTGCTCACCTAGAAATGAACCAAAATGAGCTATCTAAAAGATAAAGAATGTTTCAGAACTTAAAAGATCAACTAGATATCAGCTTTGGGATCTAATCTTGCATGCATATCCATAAGATGGTTACAACAATCCCAATTTCCACCATATATTTACACTACATCATTTGTCTTCAAAAAGTCAAAATCAAAGTCATAGTTTATCAATAAGTCAACTTGAGCCCTTTTTTCTCAAATTTTCACCCATAATAGTTTATCATCAGCCATCTGTCCCGAATCTGCACCAAAACAAAAAATCATTGTTAAGCAACAAATACAAGAATAAAAAGATAGCATGGATAAGAACTACTGTATAAAAAAAGTCAGCATAGTAAGGTTACCACTGCTGGTTCTTCTTGAATTCAGTTAAAACCGGATAAATGTTCTCGAATGCAGAGTAAGTCTCGTCTCTAACCTGGAATCGCAAAATAAACAAATTACTAATGTATTTTTGTAAACAACATATGGATTTAAAGTTGAAAATAGGGACCTTTCATACCTTAGCTCCTGTTAGAACAATTTTCCCTGAAACAAAAATTAGCAGAACGATTTTTGGTTGTTTCATACGGTAAATCAATCCCGGGAACAGTTCTGGTTCATACTGTATGAAGAAAAACAAAAGCATTAATTAAAACATTAGTAAAGATTGATATGGAAGCAATATAAATAAATAAAGATGCATAGAACTTTTATACTACACCAATTAAACGGTTTTGTTGCTTATAATGAACTTACACTTGAAAAAGCACCATGAGAGTATGCAAGGCCTTCAAGTCTTATGGGGAACTTGACATCACATGACCCGACAATGTTTTGTATTTTGAAGTCCTACAAGCCAATAAAGGATGTTAAATATAATATATCAAACTACAAGTAGACCAGAAATTCATTATGAGAGGGAAAGAATATCACCTTAAACTTTGCTGGGAACCCAAGTTTTTGAATAATCCGAGCATACTAAAGAAATAGCATAATTCATATTGCATAAGATGGTAATAAAAATAAAATAAAATAAAAAGACTGCTGCAACCAAGTTTTCAATCTCAATGGCCATAATACAATCCCACTTGAAAAATGTTTTACTCTTCAAGTACCTTACGCGCTGCCAGTTTTGATTGCTGTTCACTTTTGGCTCCTGTGCAAACCTGGAACAATCACCATTAGAACATTTTATTACTCAAGTCTAGAGAGACAATAGCCAAGATTTGTCATAAAAACAATTAAGTGAATCTGATACAGCATTAAATAAAAAGTTTTACATTCTTTTGCCCATTTTGTAATAAAATAAAAAGACAGAGAACATGTTAATTACTCCGTATAATAAGAAACACATTTGATTATAATAACAATGTTGTAGTTTGAAAAAAAAACAGTTTAAGAGATTGCGTATTTGTATCTTTTAAAAGATATACAGTTTAGCCGCGTTCCAAATGCTTATCTTTTTCTTATTCATAACTTTTTTATTTAAGCATGTCATACATTATACGAGAAAGTCATTGAACACAACACAAATTGACCCACTCACATGTCACAAGCAGATGGGTCAAAATACCCCAACTTATAAGAACCAAAGATGAAAAGGAAAGAAAATTACCATCTTCCCAGAAGCAAAGATCAGTGCGGTTGTTTTTGGTTCTCTAATTCTCATGATCACAGCAGCAAAACGCTGAACAGCATTAACAAAATAATTACAATACTGAATTATCAGAATCACATAATGTATGTATTTAGCCCGCAACTTTTCATTATTTTTTGAGATTTTACAGTGAGTAAAACACTTTGACTATGTTAAGTCTATATGCGAATAGAAGAAAGGATACCTTTGGATTGTATTCTGCGTTACGTGCTTGCAGTGCAATCGCTTTAAGGTCTAGCTTGCAATCCAGATTAACAGTTGATACAATGTTCCTAGATGTACAAACAAGACCAGAACATTGGTTATATGATAGATCAAAAAACAAAAAAGATTTGCGCCATTTTGGTAAATGTATGCACCAAAAGATATGCATTTGTTATCTCAAACATCGTCTGACAAACAAAATATAAAAAAAACAGCATAAGTAAGCTTTGATAATTCTATAGCAGCATATTACACAGATAAAATAGGAGAGCAAAAACCCAAAAGCGAAAGTTGGTGTCTACCATGCAATAAATTTCATTTTATCATTAGTTACTTTCTCCCATAAAAGATATATAGACTTTGACTTTTTCTAGTCATAACGACTGTTCTTAAAACACAAAAGTCAATTTTCAATAGACTTTTTTTGCAAGACAAACAAAAGCCAAACGAGTTGAAAATCGCTCGACCACCCCGAGGAAGAGCTTGCATGCGCAGCAATGATGATCAACTAATCAGTATCGGCTGTATCACCAACTTGTATTCGGATTGTTTGTATAGTACAGGTGAAAATGGTCAGATTTCAAGAAAAGAGTGAAAACTAAATTTTGGGGGTAAATGTAAGGAAACTGAATCCTTAATCACTTTATTAAACACACATCCAAACAGCCCCAACTAATTTTTGGGCTCTAAATTATATGATAAACCCTTAACTAACTAACTTAAGATAAGAGAACAAAATTTTTAATATGTGAACCATCTTACGACCAGTCGCCACTTGGGAACCAAAGTTCATTTCTTTCTCCAACAGACCAACTATGTTCACACACAGACACGCGGGTATTACCCTTCCATAAATACAAAACACATGGCACAAACAGTTAGCTATCAAAATGCAACCAAACCACTTACAACTACATTAGCAAATACACTCAAAACACACCAAAAATCTATTTTTACACGAAATCATGACCCACAACTCATTTCCAACATATTTGCAAAGCCAACTACTTTCGCACACATAAGTGATGCGCACACTATATACCCAATCATAACCACACAATTTCAACACTTTTAAAACACACATATACAAATAAAAACAATCCTTACTGAAGTGTGGGAATGATCCCAGATGGATGCTTTGATAAATCCACTGGTTGACTACCCTCCATCATTTGATCAGCCATTAACGTTTTTTCACTAAACCAAACACAAAACCAACATTAAAACATACAAAAAACAAAACCCATTTCATTAAACTAAAAACCCAACTTAAAATTTACAATCTTTCCAACAAACACACACAAAAATATTAAAAAGTACAGGGTTTTCTTAAATTTAAGTAAATAGTCTTAATGCTTAAAATCAGCTCAAAAATTATTTAAAAACCAAAAAAGATTAAAACCCATTTCACTCAACTAAAACCCCATCTCTAATGTAGCAATTTTTCCATTAAATAACCACAAATCAAAGTAAACAATAGAGTTTTCTCAAATTTTGGTAAATAGTCTCACAGCTTCAAAATAAGCTTAAAATCAACAAAAAAAGATTAAAACCCATTTCACTAAACTAAAAACCATCTTAAAAATAATAGTTTTTCCAACAAAAAAATTATGTTAAAAAATTTGGGTAAATATTTACACAGCTTCAAAATCAGCTCAAAATGATTAAAACCCATTTCACTAAACTAAAAACCCATCTCAAAGATTAAACATTTTTTCCATCAAAAACCATTTTAAAAAATTAGGGTTTTCTTAAATTTGGGGAAAATTTTCACATTTTCAAAAATAACTCAATACCCATGTATACTTTATAACTGAATTGCGTAAAAAAGTGAAAATTGGGATGTAATTTAACCTTAATTTGCAAAATCAAGATTAGGGTTTGGTGAATCTTGAAACAATTCAAGTGATGAAATAAATAGATTGGAAGCAAAATAAATAAAAGGGGTTGGAATTAAGGCGGTAAAGATTTGAAAAAAGTATCTTTTATACGAACAGATGATGATTTTATAGCTTTGTATTTGAGAGGGATTTTGTGAAGAAATGAGGGAAAATGAGAAGTGTGTGTTGGTGTCAAGGATGGATATTGGATGTGGGGTGTTTGGGTATTTATATTGTGACTAAAATACCCTTGTGTAGGTGTTTGGTTGAGGGTGTTGTGGTAATTTTGCTTGAGGGAGTGTATTGTGACTGGCTGTGATGTTAGTGTTGTGAATATGGCTAATGGTTGTGTTACACCTGGCCATATGGGTGTGAAAGTGTGAAGTTAGCTGTGATGCTTATGTTGGGCTGTAGATCCGGTCGGGTCATCGGGTTAATCGGTTCGACCGTCGGGCCAACCCAGTTTTTAAAAAACAATTAAAAATAATAATTTTTCAATGATTAAAAAAATGTATATATAAAAATAATAAATATACCTTGTATTGAGTCTAAAAACAATTTACTAACAAATATAACATGTAACAAATAAAATTACGTCGCAAATATATATAAAAAATTTGCTTTATTTTTAAAAAAACATGAAAAAACCAAAACCCGGCAGGGTCTCAAGAACCGGGTTGACCCGGGTCACCTTAAACCCGGCGGGTCTAACCGGGTTTCGAAAATATGAAACCCGGTTTAATTTGACCCGTTTTTTCAACCGAAACCGGTCCAACCGGTTGACCCGGCCGGGTCGAACCGGGTTTCAAAACATTGCTATAGACCGTTGGAGGCGTTCGGTGCATTTGCGCCATGGCATCAGCCCACTGCATAGCTTTGGCGTCGTACTCATCAGTCAACGCTATAGTTGATTTCTTTTTATAAAGTTATTGGTAGCTATCGTAAATTTTGTTATTAAAATGTTATTTAAAAAAACATTAGAGTAGTTTTTAAAATTATTGGACACATTAAAGGTGTGTTTCGGAAATTCATTTTTCCGAAGAAAACATATATTAGACTTTATCATTTTCTACAAAACGTAAGTTGCAATGTTGAGCTCATTTTATTCGCAGTTTCAAGATTTTTTCAACGGTATATTTTTTTTACGAATTTATCGCTAAATATTTGTTAGATATTTGATAAATAAAGTTCGTTATATAACAGAAGAGTTTTTTTTTCAATTGTTAATTTGATGGTACGCTTTGTAATTCTTTTCTATTTATTTTGGGTTGTCGACTGTTATTGGGCCGAAACGAAACGAGTGTTTCGATCGGCAATTGAGTATATTTATAACAAGCATAGTTGTCCGCGCGTTGCTGCGGAGCGGTGTTTTTTTTTATCATAGATGTGGGTGTTTTTTATTTTTAAATTTTGTATGTTATGCTAATTTTTTAAAGGTTATGTGTTTAAAAGTTGTTTTTTTTTTGCTATTTGGGTTTATTTTAAATTGCGTTCGGACGGCGCTATTTTTTTCCCGAATATTTTCTTTTTTTGGAAGGCTTTGTAATTTTTTTGTACGGGAATTTTTGTGTAAGTAAAATCGTAAATAGTTAAAGGTGAGGGTCCGTTTTGTATTTATTTTTTTACACTTTGGGCCAGATTTTAGGCTATTTTTTGGAGGGTTTTTTTTTGCTAAATTTTTTCCTGGAAATTTCCTTCTTTGGTTTGATTCGGGAAAAAAAAAATTGCGTTGGAAGGTTAATTTTTTCCCGAATATTTTTTTTTTGGGACGATTCGATATCTTTTTTTTTTTTTGGCCACATTTATGCGAAGTTTATGCTAGTTGTCTCGACAAATGTGTATATTAGTAATATTTTTAGTTTATTTATGGCTTATTGTGTTGGTGCCTCATGTTTAATAGTGTTATTTTATTTTTTTTGCTATATGGGTTTTTTTTTAATATTATGGGTTGTACGTTGTGACCTTATCAGATTATATTTCAAGTTATTAGGTATCGAAGATGTCTATGCGGATATTTTTTTATTGGAAATAAATCGAAACTTTTGTAATATTTTTTTCCTCTTATTTGTTGATACAAAATTTAAGAAAAATTTAAAAAAAAAAACCTTAAAATCGGGTGTCCAAAAGTGAGAGCCACGTACTTAATAAAGACCATAAAATATTAAAAATTTAACTGTATCATTGTGGCCTCTGTCTCTAATAAACGACAGTGGATTTGTCCACAAATGTTATATATATTAATGTCATGCAAAAAGGTGTCAAACAGGGAAGAAAGTTTATGAATTATGAGCTCTTCATCATAAAATAATTGTTCGTATTTGACTTTTAAAGTTTTTTTTAACTTTAATTTTAAATATTTCTGTTTGTTGTCTAGTGTGTAATCCTTTATGAAAATTATAACAATGAAAATACATTTAAGAACCAATTTATTCATAAATTTTACATCAACATATGGATCTAGGTTAGCACATAGCAAACTTATGGTGTGTTTAGTTGGGGAAAAATATCATATTTTTCAAGGTTGCAAAAATCGTGAATCGTTAGCCGGGCGGTCGACCACCTTGTAGCTTGTAATCGGTCAAGGCGGGATTAATCGGATTGGCATTTTTGGCAAAATTTGGGTATTTTCGGCAAGTTTTGTGTATTTTCGTCGAGTTTTAGATATTAATGGCAAGTTTTTTTATAAAAAAACAACTTGTAATATATTTAAACAGTTAATATAGGTGATCAAAACAAGTTTACGGTGAGTTTTAGGTACTTCCGGCAAGATTTGAAGGTTTTCGGCAAGTTTACCCACCGTTGATCGCCGTTGACTACGGTTGACCTATTTGTTTTACCCTGTTACATTAATCGGCAAGGTTGGTGGCCTTGTAGTGTCTAATCGGTGATTAATCGGCCTTGTAGACCTTGTTTTGCAACACTGCTATTTTTTCAGGAAAATTTAAATTTGTTTAGTCGCACTTTTTTTCAATATTTAAAAAAAAAAATCTCATTTTCCTAATTTTAAATAGAAAAACAGAAAATCACATTTTATTATTCTCCATTTCTAAAAGTAAAAATACAACTCTCAACTAAATAGGTTTTTAAAATTCTCAACTCTTCTCTAGAGAAGAAAAACCATTCCCTTCTCTAGGAATTTAGAAACAAAAAAATATGAAAATTTTTCAACAACTAAACACCACCTTAGGTTCGCAAGTGTTGGTGATTTTGCGTCACCAATATGATTTAAGTGTAATGGATTGACTTAGTTGACCAATGTGTAATCGTGATAAATGTTCAACAAGTCGGGGTTGTGCGGAGTGCACACTTGTATGACGTTATTATGATTATCATTCGGGGGCGAAGCCCCGAATCACGGGGTTCCGGGGGCAGCGCCCCTGGTAGCAGGGTCCAAGGGGCGGCAGCCCCTGGCAGGGTCCAAGGGGCAGAGCCCCTGGCTGGGGTCGAGTGCTATGTTAAAAACGCACTTGAAAATAAAATTTCTGGAATTATAGACTTGATTTTGCCCCTTAATTTAACTGATTCGGTAGTTACGGTAGTTAAAATAACTGTTATGGCAGTTACAATTTGTTGGTCAGATATATATTATCAATCTCTGGTTCGTTTTCATAATAACAAAAAACACATTCTCGATTCTTGATCTGAATTTTATCCGATTTGAGATTTTGATAGAACCATCGAAATACTTCAATCTGAAAATGTTTACACGACTCTCAGATTTTTGTGATCATAATTCATAACAGCAAATGGTTGTTGCCGGTATGACCCAAGAAATAAAAACCTACATGTGTAGATCTCGAACATTAATCAAATTATAGATAAAATGCGCTTGGTAAAATGTGTAATAGATGTAATAGTTCGTAAGGTATTGTTGAGGGATTAGGTTTGTTGGAGGAAACGAGATTTCAGGTTAGATTAAAGACTCGACCGATATCCTTTATTTGGTTTTAAAAGAATAATGACACGTAATATAATATTGTATTGGTCGAACAATTGTTTTTGTCATATTTAATTGTCAAGACGTTTTTAATAACCAAATATCAAATCTGAGACCGTTTATAATAACAAAGTTGTAACGTTATCGACAAAAAGTGTCACTAAAGGGTTTGCTGTTAAAACCATCTAATTTGGCACGCACGTCTAGTCTTTTAAATTTTGCTTGCCTTAGTGTAGCATTGATTTGCACGTAAGACCATTACTTTAGCATGCATGCTCAACTTACAGTGTCGTGCAGATCATCACCAAAGACTGGTGTGTACTGAGGAGAAACTAAAAAGATTAAGACTAAATAAACTGCAGTAAAGTTTAATTTTGCTCATGTACGTGGAGGCAATACAGATAATGGTTTTTAAAAAGTACTATGAATGAATATCGCTTCTTCTTGCCGGTGCTATATAGTAGTAACGTTTGGAATTTAACCCGCGCGTTGCGGCGGGGGCAGTACGCTTTTTTAATAAATAAAGTTTATTATATAGAAAGTCGAAAATAGATAAAAGCTCGTTTTGTAAAGTTTTTTTCAGTTTGGTCGGTGTTATTTTTAAGTTTGGGCCAAATTTACTGTATGTCAAAAACAATTGCAATATAGGGCTCGTTTAGTTCACAATTCAAAGACCTGTTAACGTGTATTTTCCGCGGGTATTTTTTTATGCTGAATGAATCGGTAGATATATATGTATAATAATTTATAAATAAGTTTATTATATAAAAAGTCGTAAATAGGTAAAAGTTAAGGGTCCGTTTTGTAATTTATTTATTTTTACGTTGGGCCAGATTGGGAGAAAAAAATTTTTTGGCCAGATTTTGGTTGCTACCAAGGTTATAAATAGCGTGAAGCGTGGCATGGCGGCATAGCCAAGCCTCAAGCTTTAGCGTGAGGCGTTGCGTCATAGCGTTTTTAAGGCGTGACTCAAGGCGGCAAAAAATATTTATAGAGTGGTCAATGTTAGTTAGCTACTAGGCTTAGAATTGAGTAATGGAGTTACTAAGCCCGAATCCCATACAACCCAAAGCATAAATACTTGTAAATAAGCTCAAATCCATGAAATCTTTTAAAGCTTCAAAAAAAATCACGCTATAGCGCGCTATAGCCCGCCATATCGCGCTTTATTGCACGCCACGCCTCAAGACGACGCCTTGGCCTGTTTCGTAACGTGGAGGCCACGCCTCGCGCTATGGCGCCGCTATAGCCCCGCTATAGCGCGCTTTTTAGAACCTTGGCCGAAACTAAACCCAATCCTGCACTGGTTATGGCCCGAACACAGCAAAACGGACGCGGACCTAACTATAGACTACTTCCGTCCGCGAAACCTTGCCCGAAAAGGGACCCACTCCGGCCACTAACGAAACAAACAAAATATTAAGAAACCATAATATTTTACTCGCTTATAAGATGGACCCTCTGACACAATGAACGGTATGATTTTTTTACTCTACATACACGCACTTTCTCCCTCTGCATGTTTACTTACTCTCACGCCGGAGTCTAATCGCGGGGTCCGTCCCCGCGGTAAGGCTAACGAATTTCATTTAATTGTGCAGGAAAACATCTTACCTCTCTTGCTCTAGTACAAGATCTGATACCCAAATCATTCGAAGGCCCGACCCAACGAAGGATTTGAGCCCTATTTTAAGCCCGACACTTATTTTGTACTAACAAGTGGCGCCATCCGTGGGACCCGAACACAACCACGTTTTCTAAAATACTCATCATGAGCACTCGCGAACAGCACACCCCGACCATTCTCACGTCTGCCGTGCGGAACACCGAGGGAAGAAGTGGCCCACAAGGTCTCGAGGAGCCTACGTCTAATGAGGTCCTAAGAGAACTGTACGACCAAAACTACCACCAACTGTTGCTGCTCATCGCTGAAAAAATGCAAAAAGAAAAAGAGCAGCAAGATAAGCTCAACGCAGTAAAGGCACGCCTACTCTACGGTGATGAATCCGGAAGAAATCCAAGAAATCACGAAGAGTCGCACTACTCCGAATCCAAGACACTAACCGCCCGGATAGAGCCGATAAGAAGGCATGGAAGTAAGCACTCCCGAAGCCCGTCACAATTGCTAGTGTCTTCAGAAGACTCAGACGAAACAGACCTCCTTCACCTGGGCCTAGGCCGCGGAAGGATAGAGGTGTATTCAATAGGTTGGGGGGAAAAGAACAAAGCGCATCTGCACGTTCTGACATCCACCACCAGAGTTCCCACGCGAAGGGAACCGAAGTGCAACCAAGGAAGCATCATCACAGGGGCACATCGCCCCGAGGAAACAGCAGATATTCGGAGAGTGAAGATAGCGAGGGAGGTCACTGAAAATCCAAATCAAAGAGGCACAGGTCAAACACCTACGAAGATGATCTCTCTCAGCCTTGGACGTGTGAGGAAAGAAACCCTTTCACACCTCGGATCTGGCATTTCAATTTCCCAAGAACAAGGATGCCTAGCCATGTCAAGACATACGACGGAAGCGGGGATCCGGAAGACCACTTAAAGCTATTCCAGTCTGCTGCGAAAACAGAGAGGTGGGCAATGCCAACGTGGTGCCATATGTTCAACTCAACGCTCACTGGAAATGCTAGGGTCTGGTTCGACAAGCTCCCAAAAGAATCCGCTGACAGCTATGAAGATCTAAGAGCAGCGTCCAGGGAAAATTATTTCCAGCAAACAAAACACATCAAGGATCCGGTGGAAATACACCATATCAAGCAAAGAAATGAAGAATCCACGGAGGACTTTATGGAAAGATACAAAGCAGAAGTCCTGGACGTGGAAGGAGCACCGGAATGCATGAAGATCTCCGGATTCATGCACGGGATAACCCATCCTGAGTTGATCAAACGTTTGTACGAGAAAATACCGAGATCAATGGACGAGATGTACAGGGTGACTACGTCTTTTCTGCAAGGGGAAGTCACCGCATTCAGTCATGGTCGAAAAAAAGCACCCGCGCCGTGGAGGCAACCAGAAAAAGGAAACAAGCCTAATTTCAAAAAGGGTTTCAAAAATAAGCAAAGGTCGGATCGGAAGCCAGATAGATTTTTACTCCTTACGAAAACCCCGAAAGAAATTTTCGATTTAGAAAAAGGAAAATTTAAGGCTCCACCACCAATGGTAACTCCTGCGGAAAAAAGGGATCCAAACAAGTACTGCGAATTCCACGCGGATACGGGGCATAGCACGGACGAATACATGCAGCTGAGGAAGCAGATAGACGAGATGATCATGTCAGGTAAATTGTCGCAATTCATCAAAGAATTAAAACAGAACGACAAGCCAAAGGCACAAAAGAAGGGGGAAACGGACAAAAAAGACAAGCCCCTAGCCATCTTGATGATTCAACCGTGGGAGAGGGTAGCCAAACAAAGGGTCACCCAGAGTTTCTCTCCGGAGACAGTAATCTCTTTTTCGTCTTTAGGAGAGGTAGATGGAACGGAAGGACCAATGATCAACGAAGCTGAAATAGGAGGGCACTTCGTACACCGGATATACGTGGACAGAGGAGCGTCCTCAGAAGTTCTATACGAACATTGCTTCGCCAGGCTCCGGCCATAAATAAGAAGTTAGATGATCCCAGCTACCACATCACTCATAGGATTCAGTGGAGAAACCATTTGGCCGATAGGCCAGATATCCCTACTAGTAAAGATAGGTGACGAAGAGCATTCCACTTTCGCATGGATGAACTTCATGGTTATCACGTCACCATCCCAACACAATGGAATAATAGGCGGGTATAAGAAAGATCAGTGTCGTACCATCCACGGCACATGAAATGTTAAAATTCCCAGTCAAAAGAGGAACGGTGACGATACGAAGCAGCAGAGTCATCCCGATGGAATGTACAATGATCTTCGAACTTAACACACAACACCCCGTGACCAGCCAGGTGTTGGAGGAGAAGATAAAAGTGGCCATTCATCCTGAATACCCTGAGCAAACAATAGCCATAGGATCTATCCTAACAGAAAAAGAACGCAAAGAACTATGTGCTTTGCTCAGACAAAACTTGGATGTTTTTTCCTGGAAGCCAGCAGACATGACGGGCGTCTCGCGGCACATAGCGGAGCACCGCCTAAATATCCAAGAAGGATGCCTACCTATCAGATAAAAAAAAAGGGGGCAAGTGCCGGAAAGAAATAAAGCGATCCAGGAGGAAGTGGAAAAATTGGTAGATGCCGGAATCATGAAAGAAGTCAATTATCACAGCTTGCTATCTAACCCGGTCATGGTCAAGAAACACGATGGGAGTTGGCGAATGTGTGTGGATTTCAAAGATCTAAACAAAGCATGTCCTCGGGATGGTTATCCCCTGCCGGAGATAGATTAGAAAATAGAGTCTCTTTGCAGATACCCTCTCAAGTGCTTCCTGGACGCATACAAAGGGTACCACCAAATCAAAATGGCAGAGGAGGATGAAGAAAAAACAGCATTCATCACGAGTCATTGTGTTACACAAAGATGTCGTTCGGCCTAAAGAATGCCGGGGCAACCTATCAACGCTTAGTAGACAGGGAGTTCCAAAAGCAGATCGGACGCAACCTGGAAGTATATGTCGACTACGTGGTCATAAAAAGCCACACGGAAGAAGAAATTATCTGAGACATAGCAGAAACATTCAAAACTCTCCGAAAAATAAACATGAAGCTAAATCCAAAAAAGTGCACCTTTGGAATGCAGGAGGGGATGTTCTCGGGTTACAAAGTAAACGCTGACGGGCTGAAAGTATGTCCAGAAAAAGCAGACGCGGTCCTTAGCTTACCGTCTCCGGGATGCCTTAAAGATGTACAAAAGCTGAACGGGAAACTAGCAAGTTTAAATAGATTTCTGTCAAAATCAGCTGAAAAATCACTGCCGTTCTTCAAAACCCTAAAGAAGTGCACAAAGAAGAGCGATTTCCAATGGACTCAGGAAGCCGAAATAGCCTTGAGACAGATGAAGAAACTCATCGCGGATCTCCCAATGCTGACCACACCAAAGGAAAGGGAGGAGCTAATCATATACTTAAGGAAGTTATCAGTGCAGTCTTAATGACCGAAAGGGAGGGCAAGCAAATGCCAGTGTACTTTGTGAGCCGCGCCCTACGAGGGCTGGAGATCAACTACACCCCCATGGAAAAACTAGTGTTAGCCTTGCTCAGCGCAAGCAGGCGGCTGAAAAGATACTTCCAAGCACACACAATTGTTGTAATAACAGATCAGCCGATAAAACAACTGCTGTCAAACTCAGAAATCACCGGAAGGATGCTAAAGTGGAAATTTGAGCTAGAAGGATATGACATCCAATACAGGCCAAGGATATCGATCAAAGGACAAATATTGGCGGATTTTATCGTGGAAAGACCGGAGAAAGAATCCCCGGATGAACTCATGACAGAACCAGAAGAACTACCGGAACCTTGGACTTTGTTCACAGATGGGTCATCCTGTATAGATGGTTCTAGAGCCGGGCTGATACTAACAAACCCATAAGGGGTCGAATTCACATACGCCATGAGGTTTAGGTTTGAGGCCACCAACAACGAAGCTGAGTATGAAGCATTAATAGCCGATCTCTGGATCGCAGAACAAATGGGTGTAAAAAACCTTCAAGCAAACGTAGACTCACGGCCTGTAGCCAACCAGGTCAATGGCTCTTACGTTGCAAAGGAGTCAGGTATGGTCCAGTACTTGGAAAAGGTAAAAACGCTTACAAGTAACTTCAAAGAATTTTCCATCAAGTAAGTACCGCGGAGCGAGAATAAGAAGGCGAATGCCCTAAGTAAAATTGCATCTACAAGCTTCGCACATCTTAGCAAGCAAGTACTTGTGGAGGAACTAAATGAAAAGTCTATAAATGAGAAGGAAGTCCTCGCTATAGTGGAGGAGGAAGGACACACATGGATGACACCCATATGCGAATACCTCACAAAGGAAATCCTTCCAAAAGACAAAAAGAAAGCAAGGGCGGTACGTCGCAAGGCATCCAGGTATTTCATGATCAATGGAACCTTATACAAGAAATCTTTCTTGGGACCATAG
Source organism: Tanacetum coccineum (assembly GCA_026074375.1). Lineage (NCBI taxonomy): Eukaryota > Viridiplantae > Streptophyta > Magnoliopsida > Asterales > Asteraceae > Tanacetum > Tanacetum coccineum. The sequence continues at coordinate 54,342 of BQNB010024051.1, forward strand.
CTCCGGTGTGTCAGACCACTTCAAGCAAACTACGTCCTTAGAGAAATACACGAAGGATCTTGCAGCATGCACTTCGGTCCTAGATTTGTGGTCGCTAAGGCTATCCGGACAGGATATTACTGGCCAACAATGCACACAGATGCGCATAAACTAATAAGGGAATGCAATGACTGCCAAGTCCATCGCCCCATTCCAAGAAATCCGCAACAGAACTTAACCCCCATCACGTCTCCGTGGCCATTCTACAAATAGGGGATCGACATAGCCGGACCTTTCTCGGAAGGTCCAGGCAAAGTCAAGTTTTTGATTGTAGTCATTGACTACTTTACCAAATGGGTTGAGGCAAAGCCCGTCGCGACTACCAAGTGAAGAAATTCGTATGGGACAACATTGTCTGCAGATTCGGACTACCAGGGGAGATTGTATCGGATAATAGAAAACAGTTTCGTGACAACCCATTCAAAGACTGGTGTGAAAAACTATGTATCCGCCAGTGTTACGCCTCTATGATGCATCCACAAACAAATGGCTTGGTCGAAAGAGCAAACAGAAGTTTGGGAGAAGGAATCAAAGCTCGATTGGATGAAAAAAGCAAGGATTGGATAGGAGAACTCTCACACGTCCTATGGGCACACCGCACCATGATCAAATCAAGCAATGGAGAAACACCGTTTTCACTAACATACGACACGGAAGCAGTCATACCAGCGGAAATAGGCATGCCAACATTCCGGACTGCGGAAGTAGACTTGACAGAGAATGCCGAAGCTTTGGAAATAAATTTGGACCTCATAGAGGAAAAAAGAGAGCAAGCAGCAATTCAAGAGGCGAAAAGCAAGGCTAAAATGGAAAAATACTACAACTCCAAAGTCCGCGGCACAAGATTCAAACCGGGGGACATGGTCTACCGTAACAATGACGCAAGCCACGACAAGGACGGAGGTAAACTTGGACCTAAATGGGAAGGACCGTATGAAGTCACGGAAGCATTAGGAAAGGGAGCATACAAGCTAAAAGATCGCAAAGGGAATGAACTTCAGCGAACGTGGAACATCTGTAATCTTAAAAAATGTTATATACATGAAGTGTAAGCACCCGCCCGGCACGTATGATGCTCCGGAGGGCAATATTTCAATTTTCCTTTATTTGTAATGTCTTTTGAATCTTAATGAAAAAGTGGGGATTAGCTACCCTCACAAGTTTTAGGTCCTAAAATTATTTTGGCTTTGCAAAGTTATATCAATTGTTAAGACGCGCACGCAAGGAGCCACGCCCCACAATTTTTTTATCACGTATAATAAAGGCTGAGCAACCTCAAAATTAGCTCAGGTGTGTAAGAGGTATTGGAAACCCGACATTGAGAGAATAACCCACAAATATTCATAAGACTATCTATTACAAACGTACAACAGTAATAATAAAAAGTTAGCAACATACGTGTTAAAGCTAGAAACTGCAACAAAAAGGCCAACATACGGCCGCGGTAAAAAAGCACACGTTCACATTACTTACAAGCCGCAAAAACAAATAGCCACACACGGCCGCGACATACAAAAAGAGAAATGTACAAGTGTTCAGGATACAACTAGCCGCCATAGCAGACCACATAAGGTCACGGCACAAACATCATATATACATACTAGGCATCAAAGTGTACAAATGTGTTATTAATAAGTATGGACCATTATGGTGTTTATTTGAAGAAAGAAATGTATATTTTGTGTGACTATTGATAATTCCAATGGCCACTACATGATGAAATTTGAAAAGTTTGCTGGTGACCCTTTTGTAATATTTTAGCCACACTCAAAGCATTGTTTTTTTGGTATTTGTCACTTAAAACTAAGCATAAGTGGACCAAAAGTGTTAATAAAGTTTTGTGACCATTTGTTGTTTAAAATCAAGTTAAATGTGTATTTTATGTGACTATTGTTCATCCAAAGGTCACCTTGAAATTTTTTATGTTTGTGTGGCCTTTTGTCATATTTAGTCACACATAAGCATGATTTTTAGGATTTTAGTCAAATACAAGTTAACCAAAATGTGGCCCAAATGTGTTAATTAAAAAGTCAATTTAAAGTCAAGTGAATGTGTATTTTGTGTGACTATTGTTCATCCAATGGTCACATGAATTTTATGTTTGTGTGGCGTTTTGTAATATTTAGTCACACAACGAAAAAATAAGGAAGTGCGGGGAATCGAACCCCGTGCCTCTCGCATGCAATGCGAGCGCTCTACCATATGAGCTACACTCCCATTTGGCAATTGCAGTCAAGGTGAAAATGCAACCAGGACCTAAACCTAATGTGCAAACAGCAAGCGTAATGATGAACGCATAGACTTTCATACCTAGTGATTCTCTGTTTCTCAAGATGAAAATAGACCGACAACAAAGTTTGTACGATGAAAGAGAATGTACCTTTAATAGTTTCATCTATGGGAGTTTCTCTGTGTTCAGCAGCAGCAACAAGTGTCTCAATATTTAAAGCAGAGCCGAACCCTGTAGTACATTATATATGAAAAGACAGCATATAAGATACCTCTATAGGAGTACATGGATAGATGAGTGGGTATATAGTTTGAAGTATGACCAAAACTTACTTGTAGAAGTAGGGGTTCGAGATGGGCGAACAAAAGCAGGAGAGTTGGCTAATGCTGATGAGGAACTAACGACATTCTGTGGTGGCTGCATTTAACCATCATAAATAAGCATGATCACAACTAAGAATATGAAAGATATAGAAGTTGTTTTACAAGATATGGTGCTTACTTTCGGGATATTAACAGGATGTGTAAACCTCTTTATCAATACAGATGTGTAAACCTCTTTATCAGTTGGACTTACTCACAAATCTGAAAGTTTTCTAGTATGATTGGTATGCGCCAACAATAGATCAGAGCCAAATGCATATGAAAGATGTACCTCTACGTTTGCTTGTGGAATAGCACTTTGGTGTTGGTCAGCAAATAGTGATCACCCTAAACAATATTAGTTATCACAAATATGTATGTCTGATGTTACCATGAGACTTAAGAAATGGAAAATTATACACAGCAAAGACCTTAATATGTTACTTGTATTAAAAATCAGGTTACTAAAATTAGTATTAGTGACATTAAGTCTTGCATTAGCAGCATAAAGTATACTTGGCAACACTAACTCCTTTTAAACCCAATAGCAGTAGTATCAATAGCAGCATTAACTTATGAGATTACTACTGGTAGCACTAAGTCTTGCATTAGCAGCATAAAGTATACACTGGCAGTACAAATCATTCTTATTCCTAAACAGTAGTGACTAACTTCTTTTAATACCAATACGTTTGACAAGAAGCACTTGATAGTAGAGTAAAATCGAACTTACAAGTTTAGATAGCCTCAGCGGCGAGCAACCCGATTGATGTTTGTGCTCGAAATAGGTTCAAAACGTTATATGTAATCTGCTTTCATGCATTATGTATGTATTACTTCATAATAAACTAAGATGCGCTTACTAACCTTGCTATTCATTGATGCTTCAATATGTTGAATTTCTAGTCTATCAGAATAAAAGAGTAGCTGTAAAATAAAGCCAAAATTTAGAACAGTTGACGGATTTTCTTCTTTCCAGATTGTTTCTATCTGTTTCCAGATTGTTGCTAGGTGCACCATAGATAATGAAGTTACAGAACACGAAACAAAATAATTATTTTCCACTAGACCTAATGGATTTTTGCAAAGCGAACAAGATATTTTTAATTCTTTTTTTGTAACATCACCATAAGTGGTAGATGATGCCTTCGGTACATCCAAAATACAGGATCGAGGGACACTAAACTTGTTTATTTCTTTAGGTGTTTTAGGGTCTGGAGAATCATACTACTTCATTTTAACTGTCACGGGAGGTGAGGATTTTATTATTTTATAAACATGTTAATTTACACTTGAATATAAAGGGGATCTTTTATGAGATATGTGTTATTTTTTAGGAGTATTGAGTGTGGAAGCAGAAGTCAAACAAGGGGAATTAAACGAATGTGGTAATTACTGATGTGGAAAATTTGTTTGGATTATTGTCGAATGAGAGAAGTTAACTTCAGAGACAGATTCAATAGTAGTAGAATAAGCTTCATTGATTGGTTCTTTCTTCATAGTTAATGGCTCATTGTAATTAGGGGTTTCCACAACAGTTAGCTCAAAATCATCATGCGATATATTCATTGATGGTGGCGATGAACACCTACAAAATGTTTTATCAAGGAAGTGCATTATTGTTATAGTAATATACTTATACTAATACTAACAGACTACAATATTTACGGGTTAATAAAGTTAACATACCTGTTTTCGGTCTCTAAATCAATATAAGCTACACCAGTGGTTTTGTCGTTCTCTTCCAGACCTTTAGATTCTATTTTGACGAGGGAGCAAATTGCATTACAAAGGTAGCCATAACAATATATGTGTTTTTATGAGAATTTATTAGAGAAAATTGCATTACAGGAGAATGAATACCTCTCAAGTTCTTTGTTTCCAAAAGTCCTTTGTCCCTCAAACCACCATGGACTTACATGTCAACTTCCGTTGTTATCGAGTCAGATATATTCAAGAAATCCGATGTGTAAGTGCCCAGTTTGCTCACGCCGCTTCATGCTTACCTTCCGATTAATCGACCTAAACTAAAACGATGCAAACATTATAGCACATTACTTGTTTGTAAAATCCAGCCAACCTCATTGAAGGCCAAATATAGAAAAGTACATGTTTCAACCCATACCCAACCAATTTGACTTGTGAGTTGTGACCCAACCCGCTCATAAATTATTTGTAAATTGGTTAGATATAAATCATTAACAAATGTAGATCTTAATTATAAAAGAATCTATGAATCACAGATACTTGCACAAAATTAAAGTATACAGACATTTACAGTAAGCACACAATCACTTCTAGCATATATTAAAGAATACAATCACAATTACAAATTCACACTCACATTTACAATTACAATACACTTACTACACACAATAAATTGGTTTTTAACACCCTTCTTTACTGCACAAACTGATTGCTTTTAGTAGCATAACGCTTTTCTTCATAATTGGTGTTGAAACCAAGACTTCTTTGACTTCATTAAATGATACATATATAAAAGAGTGTCAACTTTTTAGACGATTTTACACGGATTTTTTTTGCAGCAAACATATCAGAGTTCATACAAAAAATGCAAACACGATGCTTCACAAGATTGAGAGATTATGGACAAAGATCACTAATATGATAGTTTTTTTGCATTTATATTTTCGTAATCTGTCTAAAATCAATCATCCTTAAACCAAAAATAAAGTTGAAAATTCCTATAGCCGTTCTCTATAGAGCACAACGAATAACTAGCCTCCATTGCACGGATGGATACCCCATCAAAGAAAGATGACAGGCTACAACTTTATATCCAATATCCTCAAGTTCTAAAGGAGTTAGTATTGACGTTTTTCCTCCATCTTCAAGCATGTCGGCCTACATAGGAATCAGAAAACCATAGTAACTATCTAAACCAATTGTCACAAGAATAATAACACTTTTTATTCTGGTAACGTAAAACAGACTATGCTAACCATTTTAGGAGCTGAAGAATATTAACGATAGTCTACTGTCTACTAAAATTCAAGAAGGAGATAGATGATATTATGTTTGTTATGCAAATTGAGAGGTTTAGTTACTTAATATCTCACGAGTACTGTATAAACAGACCATTTAAGTTGGTTGACACATATCCATTTTATAGCTTGGATATTACAACGTTATAGTAAGTTTCGTACCTTTTCTGCTAACGATACCAATCAATCTTTTCCCATGATATCTCAGATTTAGAGTCCTCTATTGAAGGCGCTCCTTGAGTCCATAGATCTTTACTCACATCCCCTTAGGATTGTTGATCGACTTATCTATGAACGGTGTAGTAGCGGTTTCCCCTCTTCTATCTGCAATCCGCTCTGGTCACTTCCTGCCAATTTTTAAAACACACACAAAAGCATCAAGCTCCTCAGCAGTAAAGCTCCCTTGCTTTATGAACTCAATTTCCTACATAAGTTTATCAAAAAATTTAGATACCATTAGAAGATCCCAGATGCGTCAACATATTTAAAAAAGAGGGGCCAATTTTCATTGTGACACCTATAAAGGTCAATCTATGAATTTAAACGGTTGTATAACAGAGTTTGCAGTAACGGGTATTGCTAGGCTCGGAGGACACTAACTTCTTGAAGGACTCTTTTATTAGTCCAATACCTAGAACCGCAATTCCATATGCAACCATAATAATAACTATTATTGAAATCAGTAACTTTCACTATAGTGATTTTAAAATATAACTATTATCAAATAATTTTATTGCAACATATAATTTACCTTAATAACCTTGAAATTATAATCCATAAACATACCCTTGATTTAGATAAACTAATTTTGATGATTTTATTCTGATCTCAATAGCAGCCTTCTATCGTCGATAAACATACCCACACTATTATCTCATTGATGATTTGATTACTTTCTCCGATTATGATCAAGGTGGTCTGTAACGGTAATGGTGTGCGACGGTGGTGATGATGGTGGTGTGTGATGGTGGTTAAGTGGGGGCAGTAAGAGGCAAGGGTAGAGGTTAGGGTTTGTGAGAGAATGGATAAAGAGGGTGGGGGTATGAAATTTTTGGAAAAAGTTATTTTCATTGCAGGTTTCAATTTTTTTGGGAAAAGATGGAGGGATAATTCATACAGCTAAATTTTAGAAGGGAAATCAAATTTTTTGAGTGAAAATATCAAAAGGTTTA
>BQNB010024052.1:0-22517 GCA_026074375.1 Tanacetum coccineum
CTTATTTTGTGCCAACAAATTTTTTTTTATTTTTATAAAAAAAAATCAAATGGGCCGACCCAAAGTCGCAGCCCAATAAACTGGGCCAAAGTGGGAGCCCAACAAAGTGTTACTGTAGCGAGGACTGTAGCGAGCACTGTAGAAGGCGAATAAAAACGGCGACGTTTTGATTCTGTTTTGAGTATATATATATAATTATTATAATATTAACATTAACCCAAGCCCAAAATTATTTACCCTAAAAACCGGCCTAAATTAAAAATAAAATAAAAATTAACAAAACGGTCCTTCAACTTTTAACTATTTTCGAATTTTTTATAGAATAAACTTTACTTATCACATATATATCACATATCTACCAACTCATTCAGATCAAAAAATATCTGCGGAAATATCTTCGCATTACGAACAAAAAGAGCCCAATATTGCAATGCTTCCGACAAACGCACGATTTTATAAAAAATGTTTAAGTTTAATATAAACAATAAAAAAATTCCCAAAACGTACCCTCGACTTTTAAATATTTACGACTTTTTTATATAATAAATTTTATTTATTAAATATATAACACATATCTACCGATTCATTCAGATCAAAAAATACCCGCGGAAATGTCTTTGAATTGCGAACAAAACGAGCTCAATATTGCAACGCTTCTGACGTAGCCCAAAATAGAAAAAAAAATTACAAAACGCACCCTCAACTTTTAACTATTTACGACTTTTTTATATAATAAACTTTATTTAGCAAATATATAACACATATCTACCGATTCATTCAGATCAAAAGATACCCGCGGAAAGATCTTCGAATTGCGAACAAGACGAGCCAAATATTGCAATGCTTCCGACGTACGTACGATTTTATTAAAAAATGTTGAAGTTTAATATAAATAGAAAAAAAAAACTTACAAAACGTACCCTCAACTTTTAACTATTTACGACTTTTTTATATAATGAACGTTATATATTAAATATATAACACATATCTATCGATTTATTCAGAAAAAAATACCGGTTAAAAGATCTTCGAATTGCGAACAAAACGAGCACAATGTTGCAATGATTCTCACGTACGTACGATTTTATAAAAAATGTTAGATGTTTAATTTATATTTTTGAAAAAAAAATCGAAACACACCTCTAAACAAACTAATAACTTTAAAATGAAATACGGGGTTAAAAACGTGTAATTCTATAAAAGTTTTAATTATAGAAATCATTCGGTTCAACCGATTTAACTAAACATGATTGAAAAATATAAAACAAAACATACGCTAAATAATCTAACAAAAATACCGCCGCAACGCGCGGGCTGCAATTAAGCTTGTTTTACAAATTTCAAGAAAAACTACATGTGCCGTTGCCAAAACCCTTGTAATACACGCTTAATGGACATCATACTATCATCTATACGTATAAGTAATGACAACTCAACCTAATGGACATCAAATGGCTATAAGCCCTTTCATGCGAGCATCCATCAGATTGATTATTAGGTCACAAATTTTATTCATGTATAATTACCATATAGCCAAGTGATTGTTAGTGTGTTAATTACTTGCCGACAACTTTGTATAAAAACAAGTTGAGTTACCCGCGCTTCGCTGTGGGACGTTTTGCATAGAGTGTTTTTATTATAAAAGTTTCTTTGTCGTTCGGTTATAAATTTAGATCGACACACTACAATATTATAGATAATAAAGCTTGTAGCAGGTGATTCAGATAAAAAAAAGCGAAACACTTATTGTAACTGATCATTATCTTTAAAAACTCAAAACCATTTGTGCTATAAGCTTTTTGTTGATGAAGTCGCTGTATGGGACATGCTTCACCTTTGAGTCGAATAAGTACCGAAATCTTTTGATATATCGTTGTTGGCGTCCCGACTTCTCAAGCGCTTCCAGCATTGAAAGGGGCTGCAAAATACGGAGAAGTGATGTAAAATTTCCCTAGTATCATTCCTATGTAAGTAAAGTTGAAGCATGTGATACAGAAATGATGTAAGTCTAATATTACACACCTGACTTTGATTCCTTGAATAAACACATCCTCTAGTTGAGCCACCTTTTCTATCCTGCACACAATATAAACTAAATTTAGAACACAAATGTTTATGAACAAACGCTTTAAGTTGCAGAATAAAGCTTGTGAGGGATTACTTTCTGTTTTCACATTAAGACTCTTAATTTATTGCATAGGAAAGGCTTTGGGTTCGACCACTTCGTCTAGGTGAGGTCCCATCTAACCTCGAGAGGTTCAATATATCTGAACCTTCAAATTCCAGATTTATATGAAAATAATTGAGAACATCTTCAGATTGATACAAAGAAACTGTCAATATGAAATTACCTATACATTTAACCATATTAAGTATTAACTTTAACAATTAAAAAAAAACAGTTGCTCACTAACCTGAGGATAAGGGTAATGACGTCATAAAAGCCCTGAAGGACTGTTGCTGGAGCTAAACCATCTCGTCATCCCCACCGGTTATAAAGAAGTCTAAATGTTGTATGAACGTATACACCATAATGTTATTCTCAAACATTGTTGCGTCTTTTATTTCTAGAAATCAATTAAATACAAAAGTGAACCTTAAAGGCATAATACTGAGATACACACAACGTCTTAAAGAAAATTTGAGAAAGTTTAATTCACCATGAGCCTAGGTAGATCCCCCAAGCTCAGTTTCCGTATCACGGGCCAACAAAGGAGCAGCAGAACCTGCTTGTTCCAGTTCGCCAGGAACAATATGGATATGTCATTTTCCTACGCCTGCATCCAATATTTTTTGAAAGGGGAGACAACAGTTAAGAATAAGAAGAAACTCCAAGGTTGCGTTTTCAAGTAAAACATATTTTCACCTTCATTGTTTCGAGTCATATCCATATTAGCTTTTTGTGAAACACCAAAACAAAACCAATTCAGCCTGGTACGTATATGCAATAATCATATGATCATTACCAATTATCATCCTTCTAAAAAGAAACCTGAAGAACATACACATACACATTTACAATACAATGTAATATATTCCCAGTCAAAGTACCTTAAGAGCGATGGAAATTTTTTTGTACTTACCGCTTCTGTCTTTAGCTACCAGTGTTGGCACATGTTCTTTCCTATTGAAACGCGAACAGCCCGTATCAACACGATGGGGGCTCAAATCTACAAATAAAGCTGTTTTGGACATAAATATTATTAGGGGCTGTTTGGATTGTTGAATTTTTCTACATGAGGAAAAAAAACCTTCTTTGGTGATGATATTTTTAGGCAGAAAAGTAGCCTTTTCGTTGTTGAAATTTTATGCAGCAAATTGATTGTTTGGCTGCTGAATTTGGTGCAGAAAGGTACATTCAAGGGGCTGTTTGGTACAAAAAAAAATTATGCAGAAAATTGGCATTTTGGTGCTGAATTTTTATGCGGAAAATTGGTTGTTTGGTTGCTAAATTTTGAGCAAAAATGACCTTCAAAGGGCGTTTGGTTCTAAAGCTTTATGCAGAAAATTGGCATTGTGGCTGCTGAATTTTATGCAGGATATTGGGTGTTTTGGTTGTTGAAGTTGTGTGCAGTAAAGTGACATTAAAGGACAACATTTTTACATTTCGAAAATCGGTCTTTTTTCTTATACAAATAACTGAACCAATTAAAATGAGCGAAAATGGCATGTATCTTTTACTAAATAAGCGAATCAAAACGGTATTTTAAAAAATATTTATTTTTAAGTATTCACTTTCAATCTGAAATGGGAACATAAAATTATTCCCATACACACCTTAAACAAACACATCATAATAGGAAAATATCAAAAATAGTTAAAAAAATTAAATCCAAACAAAGATAAAGACGCACATGTATTGTTTTGAGCACCAACAGTAATACGCACAACGACTGAACCTTTGACATCGAAAATGTTTGAGTACCCATCACAGGCGTAGAAAGCTCAACGTCGTCGTTGTTGTTCATAAATGTAGAAGAAACATCCTTATTTCCATAGGCAGAATTCACTAACCTACAAAGACTGTGATCGTTGTTTGTACCAACATCGACCTCATTTATACACTGTTTCTTAGAAACAAGATCATGAAGAAGCAGACATTCGTTTATGTCGTCTAACTTTCTTTTCCCTTTACTTCATATCGGTAGAGGCTTGGCGCGCTGAACACTGGGTTTTAAAAAGCGCGATGCGTGCCGAGGCGATAAGGGTCAAAAAGCCGAGGCGCGAGGCGCCGAGTCGAAAGCGCACGCATCACGTACACGAGGCGACATTTAAAAAAAATACTTGTAAATTATATATAATGCACAAATATAATAATACCACATATAATACCAAACTTACGATCAAAAGATATCATGGATTTTCATAGTTAACGATTCCACTCGTTAAAATACATAAATATGACCAAAAGGATCAGAAGTGTTATCATTTTTGAATAATTAAAAGCAAATCAAAAGCATCCATGGAAAGCTTTGTGTCTCTAAATCCTCCAAGACTAAACTAGAAGTCATTTTCATCATCCTCGTCATCATCAAAGCAAATCTTAAAAGCAAATCTGTGACTTTTTTTATTAGAATTGGTCAAATTGAACATATCTTAAAAGCAAAGCCTATAAGAAAAAGCCCAGTACACATTAGTAAGACCAATTTTACTTTAGAAGTCCCAAGTACATGATGCGCAAAAAAGCACCGATGCACACATTAGCTGATGCGTGCGCCTCACCACGCATCCCGTAAACGCAATGCATCGGGGTGTCCGATGCACTGGGGTAGTGCATCAGGCTCGCCCTGGGCGCGCCTCAGGCGCGCTTTTTTAAACACAGGCTGAACATAAGCGCTATTATTATTATGAAGTCGCTGGGAAACATCATTGGCTAGACGGACACCATCTGGTTCGTTTATACACAGCTTTGTAGGAAAAAAAAGGAAGCAGGCATTCGTACTCTTTCCATACTACAAATATGACATTCCACTTAATCAGATTATTTTCTTATTATATCAAAGGTTAAGTGATCACTATTCTGTTAGCAGAGAAGAATTTAACCCGTTCTAAAGCATGATTCAGGTTTTAGTATTCCTCGTGATTCTCTAAGCAAAACTTAAAGGTAAACTCTTTGCGAAATTCCAAAGGCTAATGAAAGAGGTATATGGTAATACTCGTCAAACGTTTAAAACTTCAAGTACTTAAATTTTCAGCATCATATGTTATTGCTGAACATAGCTCTCTAAAAAGTACATCCTAAATGCCAATTATTAACAACTCATAATAAGTCAATACGGGCTGAAACTAAGAAATGAATACGGGGTGCGTGGGATTAATAATTTTAGAACTGCTTATCAGCTTATTTCCTTTTAAATCCTAAAAGCGGGTTATCATTTTGAAAAACAACTTTCTTAAGTTATGTCATAAAAAAACTTATAGAAAATATGCGGAATTTCATATTTATTGACTAAGCAAACATGCTAACTCAACTGCAAAATTAAGTAAAAAAACGAAAAATTTTCAGAGAAAAAAAATGCAAATTCATAAGATTATTGATTTCTATGTGAACAAAATTACATTCACTGAAAGATAACTTTGGTTTTGTTCTATTGTCATTTTTATTTTTGTTGAGCTTTAAGTTCTATTTTCCAATGAAGTTCTTGGCCATTCAAAACAAAAATGGGCCATATCAATAGGGATGTTCAAGAAAGAATAATACGAGATTTTTTCTGCAACTAAAATGGTCGACTAACATGCTCAAACATTGGTTACAATTTACACAAATCTGCCCAAGACGTTGTGATCAGGAAACACAAAAAAGCCAAAAAAACGCTTGGTTTCGTCTTTTCCAAATATCTAAATCACCCTACCAAGCTTTAGTAAGCTACATGAACAACTAATTCGTAAAAAACATATATAAAGTTAACTGAAAAAAGCAAAAAAATATACCCATTTGTCGTGGCACGCAAATCCCATCCGGATAAGTCAGCTTCCATGAATAAAGCTCCTTTCCATACAACCACCGTTGTTCTATTTGAAACATTCTGCTTACCAAACGCCTCCCCATAAGCCCATAACTCTTTTTTTTTTTTCCTCACCATTGCCGGCTCAGATTTACGCATTCGCTAGCTGTGCCAAACACCCATGGCTGCAATCACACGCTCATTCTGACTGCCGAGCCAAGATACGGGTGTGGATGAGCTACGCATAGTAAACAGTAGGTTATCATCATCGCCTTAATCGTGAACCCATCTCATTTTTATACCCAGCCGATCCACCAACACACATACAACACATATTAATATCCACCTCTGAGCCATTAGCTCTACATAAGCCATCAACACACACAACATCTAATCCATCAAACAGTTGTCATAAAACCCACCACAAACACATACCCACCCCCTTTCTCTCTCTCTCTCTTGATGTTTCTCACCCTCTCTAGAAACAGAGGTATCAAAACATAGCTCACTTAGCTGAAGCAAAAGCACACAATATAAGCAATCCGAACATGTGCTAATGAATCTCTAGTAATAACCAATGGTGAAATCACGGCACCAACCAACCACCAACGCCACCCACCATGTACTGCGGCAACAAAGAGATCGACGACATCGAGCGGAATAGCTTTTGATCTGGGTGAAGTAAACAAATTAAAGAGGACGCGTCTGCCATGGCTGCGACCATAATAGGTCGCCCTGCCAAGATACAGATGGTCTCATCTTTATGAAAGCCGTGTAGACTCATCAGAGCCTCTACTGAGCTGAAAGCATAAGCAAAACTGAACCGCTCCATGATACCATCCTCGTCCTGAGCCTCAATTAACACCACCGAGTCGGGTTTGGAGTATAATATGAGTGAAGCGGGTTGGGAAAAATTAAATGTACGGGTATGAATCGGGCGGGTTGCATTAAATGTTTAACTCAAGCAATCCTTGTAAATGTAAGTTGTTATAATCAGCTGACGGCAATATAAAAAGCATAATAGGATACCAAATCAAGTGCCCACCACCCGTCACAGAAAGCCAACATATACGAACAAATACAACTGGGGATAGACTTTGACTTTCCGGAAAGTTCAAATATCTCCAACATTTGAAAATAGAAATGCAAACAGATGAGATACCAAACACCCGCCATGGCTGCAGCCGCAGTCGAGGTGTGGTTGCCCCGCCAAGATACGGGTGTTGGTAAACACTGCATACACACAATATATATGCAACCCCGAACCATTTATTACCATCACCATCCCATAATTTAAATGACAAATCATACATTATCATCTCATGCTCAATCAACATCAATCCAGCATTCCCATTAGCCTTAGTTCTACCTACATTATTAAGAATCATAAACATGTGGCGTCACTTTTAATCACAACTCAGTTAATTAGCTAGTTTTAAATCACATATAAAAAAATTAATTATTCATACAACTTTTAGACCAACAAAATAACAATTAGCAGTAATCAACCCCACAATTTATAAAAACCACAAAAATTATCACGAAAAACGAAATTCAAAACCTTAAAAATATGATAAAACCCTAATTTGTAAATAAATAAAACAAACAATAACAAACTTTAATGCTTACCTTACTTTCAGGCGAGATGCAAAACAGCCAAACCACGTCAAAACGCAAACCATATATACCCCCATCAGGAGTGAAACAAACACAGGTGGCACCCATATTTTTCCGGCGAGATGCAAAACACCCATATTGCAAAAACATAGATCTGAGATGGATATCATGATTTTGTTATAGTGAAGGGAGGAGCGGTGAGAAAGACACGTATGAAGGTATGTGTTGTAACTGAGAGAGAGAGAGATATGGGAGCAGATTGGGGAGAATTAAATGCAGGAATGGGTCGGTTGGAGTATAATATGAGGGAGGTGGGTTGGGAAAAATTAAATACACAGGTATAAACCGGGCGAGTTGCATTAAATGTTTAATTCGGGTGCCCCTGCTTTTTGTATGTTAACAAGTTTGTTTGCCCGTGCTCCGTCGCGGGACATTTGGCGGGCGGCGGTCGGGTTCTGTATGTCGAAACTTGCAGATAGAAAAGAAGGAAAAAGGCGAACAATTCAAGCAAAACAAAAACCATTATACACAACTTCAACATAAATGGCCAGATCAAAAAATCTTGACATATACTACCTCAATCATAAATGTCATATAGCTCACTTATTGTCAGTGAAATCTGCATCAATGACATCACCTTCGGGTCCCTTACCTGATGATTCAGTAGACTCAGCTCCAGGGGCATCGCCAGGTGATGGACCGGCACCTTATCAAGATTTGTTTTCTCAATATTTGTTTTCTTCATCATCTTCTTCTATCTTAGGAGCCAAGTAGAACCTTATGTAGCCCATCTCAGCTATTTTGTACTCAACAACCACAGGTAACTCTGAAGATAAGCTGAATGTGACCGTGCTTGAAAGTGGACTGGCCTTAGTAAATGAATTCATGTACCTCAATGCAAATGTCAAAGAAACCGGCTCATTCATCTCAATGATAATAGCTTCTTCTGGCTGCATAATATAAAGCATATACATTAATATCGCAAGGAGAAATAAAAGATGTTGCAAAGTGGGTTGTAATGAGTAAAAATAGCTCACATGAAAACAGTTTAGTTTTGTAATCATCTTTGACATACTAAATATACTTTAAAGTTCTTTAAAAGAATGTGGATTATTTTAACAGATTGTGTTTATTTGTACTAACAATGCTACCACTTTAACTCATTTATATGTGACCGGTGCATATTGTGTTTTATTTCTAACACGTCGAATGGGCAAACTAAAATTTATTAGCTTAACAGAAAACGGGTCAAAAGTCGCAGAAAGTGTATTTTAATCATCATAAAAGTATTGAGATAACTCGATACTATGAAACGAACAGGGCAATTTGGATTTTTTCTTACGTACCAAAAATGTCTCGAAAATAAAATAATTCAGAATACTTGCTTGAAGTTCCAGTGCTTCCTCAATCTTATCAGTAGTTGTTTCCATTGCAGGGCGTTCTTTTGAGTTAAAACTAATGCACTTTAATGATATCAGCGGCCAACTTTTCTTCGATACCAAGCCAACACCCCACTCAACATTTCAAACATTACGACACCAAATGAATAAACATCTGAATCTGAACGGAAGATGCCACCTTCATGGTAAATAGGATCCATGTAGATCTCCTAATGTATATATTCTGCTAACGGCTTGTATGCGACCCACGTAATCTGTTTTCATAGTAGTCGTCCTGTGAATGGATAGATAAACAGATTGTCAAGTGATTAATTTCTATACCTGTGAGTATTGCATTTCTCACGTCGGCTCTTGCTGGAAGCTCGTTGTAGGAAGCAAAGTTGTAGTAGTGTTCAGGGTAATCATCACTTGGTATTTCTTGTACGTCGATGAACCTGCCGAATATTAAAGAGGTGGGGTTGTCTAGTGTTCGTTCCCACAGATCCGTCTACTCACAGCTAAATCCAGAAATTCTATACGCTCTGCAATGTTGGAGTAGTTGATCAAAGTAGTCGGTATCTTTAACATCCATGTTGGCTTGGATGGGCGTACCCTGTTTTATATAGTTTTTAGCAATCGGAGTGTTTATATGGTGGATGTAAAATAGGTTAGTAGTAAGGTATCGTGTACATACCTGTTTGTCCATCAAAATGCAACAGTACTTGATTGGTTGTCGAGTGTGAACGTGTTTAGAATTTACGATACACCACTGCTTGGATTGTTTTGTCACAGTCTCTTGGTCTCAGTTCTGATATAGCTGTCATTTTAGGGTCTGCAATGATCATTTTGCCCTTATCTTGTATTAGGTACAAATTCAAAAGGGATGCAGAAAGTAGGACTGCATAAACAGTTTATAAAAGATACACATAGTGCATACGACGGTCACATACTTGTAAGTCCGTATGTATGTTAACGATAGTATACATTATAAATTGGTTTACATTTTCATGCGTGGTTAACATTAATATAGTGCAACAGCTATATATCATTGTCAATTTACCTTGCGTTATTTTAGATAGATAGTACCTGTTGGCATTGGGTGGACGTTGGGCAAGGTCTGATAATTGGTCAAAATGGACAATATTTAGTGAGGGTCAACCACCAAACATTTTTACTCCATTCTAAAAAAGATCAAATGTATCGACTATGACCGAAGACGCAACATTAAAAAATGTACTAATACAATCTTTGTTCAAATATGCTCTTTTGTTAATATAATATAATCACCCTTAAAATGCAATTCAATGCCAAACACCTCATAGGAGCCAAACATGCTCTTTGCGGCATTGCCAAACACCTTACATAGTATGCTCTTTGGCATTACATTTTAAGGGTGATTATATTATATGAAATAATCAAGCCGCAAGAGATAGTGTTTGGACAGATTTCTTCTGCTTGAAGTCGTGACAATTAAACAATCAACTGGTTGATCATTTGGGTAAATTATGTTTAACCATCCCAAGGTAGCCTAGTGGTAAGGTGACCCTAAATTGACCATAACTTAATATATTTTGGGTTTAAAGGCGCAATAATCAATCAAAGTTCTAAGGAATGAGCAAGGCGAAATAGCTTTACAGTATCAATGATATATACAAAACTTTTTGTGCTTCATTTTCTGGCCTAAACAGAACTAAAATATACACTAAGTGAACGTTTAAGAGGGTATCATCTGCATATATACCCTCCAAACAGTGTAGGTTCGGCACTGCTAATTTATTTGCAGGAATGTAGGTTACTACATGCTTTTTCAATCTCTTGTTTTGACATGATCTTAATTAAAGATAATATATAGTTTTTTTGGTTTTTTGTTATATATATAGAAATCTATGCGTGAATCTGTATGCATACACCAATGTAATGTTGTCAAGAATCTATATGCCCATATACCATCAAGCTTTAATATTTAAAATCCATTGTTGTTCAGGGGTTCTTATTTGTATATGTTTACATTTGATCATTTCAGTGAAATCAAAATTGAGCTTGTTCAAAGGTTTGGGCTTTAGCTAATGTGACTTTTCTAATCCGTTCTTGGTGAATCTTGATCCTTTACTAACTAATACTTGATTATTTTGATTTTACGTATTCATTTTCGTAATTTTACAAACCAATACTTAATTGTGAGTCATAGAACGTCGTACCTTCTTTTGCAGGTTCAACTCCCTCTGAAAAATCGTTCGCACTCCAGCTCAACATCTGCTGCCGTTTTGCCGACAGATCCACACTTGCAACAAAGAGGTAGTAAGATACAGTGTTAAAAAGAAATAAACATACGCTAACATATTCTGTTACCCGTAAACTACCTCATAGAGGAACAACTATATTTAGGATTAGAAGTCATCTCTTCTTTGGGTTTACCTGATACATTTTTTTAAAAGAATCTGTTTTTACAAAAAAATTCACCCATTTTAGCATCGAAGCAAGGCTCAGACAAAGAAATACGATGTATTCAGGGAACTGAAACGGCTGCAGCCACATGTATGACGTGGCTGCCTGGCCAGCCCAGTTATACTATGAAACAACGCGTCGTTACTAATAGATGTCATCATCGCCAACAAATACTCAACATCAATTATGAAAGGTTATCAGATCATCGGTAAACCAAACCCAATAAAACCACAAACCTCTTTTCTGTCTAAAAAACAGATCTCAACATACGCCTCTGTCAATCTTTGTTGCTCTCATCATACGCCACAGATAGCGGCAACAAAAGAAGTTATAATCGCTCTCCGGTTTGTATTTTTGCGGCGTTCATTTTGCAGCCAATGGGCGTATCACCATCGTCACGCGACCGTCGTATCGTCGCACGTCATGGATAGCGGCAACGAAAAGAGCGGTGGCATCGAAGGAGCATAACCCGGAAGTATAAGCAAGCACGAACCATTAATCACCTCACACAAAGAAGAAACGATACGGATGGGGTCGGAGCCGGGTAAACTCGTTCCTGACCGGCCAGCATTATATTAGAATTAGAAATCTTTATTAAAGAGTAGGAGTGTCACTCAAAACACATTTAATGTATTACCGGGAGTGCCGGCCCGCTCGCCCGGTTCGACCAATTCATTAAATGCTGAACCGACCGATCCACGTAGGGGTTACGTATTAACTAACCCAACATTTCTATATAATTTTCATGCCGAAGCAAGGCTCAGAATAACAAATTCGTCGTATTCAGGGAACCGAAACAGCTGCAGCCACGTGTATGACGTGGCTGCCTTGCCGGTCTAGGTACACCATGAAAGAAAGTGCCATCAGTGATCGATGTCATCATCGCCAACAAATACCCGACAACGTCAATTCTGAAAGCTTATTAGATCATCGGTAGACCGATTCCAAGAGAACCACACACCTCTTCTCTGTCAACGATTCCAAGAGAACCACACACCTCTTCTCTGTCAATCTTTTTCATTTAATGGAGACGCATTTAATGTAACCGGGTTGGATAGTCAACAATTAATAGAGTAATTGGGTCGAATGCGGGTCGAAAACATTAATTGTCACCCGACAATCCTGCATTTTGTATAGTTATATAATTTTCATGCCGAAGCAAGGCTCAGACTAACAAATTCGTCGTATTCAAGGAACCGAAACGGCTGCAACCACGTGTATGACGTGGCTGCCTCGCCAGTCTAGGCACACCATGAAAGAAAGTGCCATCAGTGATCAATGTCATCATCGCCAACAAATACCCGACAACATCAATTCTGAAAGCTTATTAGATCATCGGTAAACCGATTCCAAGAAAACCACACACCTCTACTCTGTCAATCTTTCTCGCTGTCACCGCACGCCATGGATAGCGGCAGCGAAAGATATTAGAATTGATATCTGGTTTTTATTTTCACGGCGCTCATATTTTTAATTTCATGGCGCTGAAACATGAGCACAAAACATACGCAAGCCAAAAGGCGAAATCATAAGCACCTCCAAACAAACTGATTCAAAACGGCCTGAGCCTACTCGATACAGTTATAAGCAATAGCGATTTTCTATTTTCTGACACGCCAAACATGTGCAAGCCAAAACCCGAAAGCATAAGCAGGCCGAAACTATGAATCTTAATATAAAATGCACCCAAAATCCTGGGTTTGGCGAGTCAGGCAATATCTAATGCACCCGGAATTGAAAGCATAAGCAAGCCCAAACTATGAATCTTAAGCTTGTCGCGCAACATCAAACCAAACCGGGTAAAAGGGGCTTCAACCCGACATGGATGCAAACACGTCCCCGTGATGCCCCGCCAAGATAGGGCTCTATCCAGTTGCAAAATAAGTGGGTGTTTTTCTTTTTACATTGAAGTACACAATGGCTAAATCACACTGTTGCAAAAGTCTAACAATTCATATGCTATGAGCCGTCTTATTTTGCAGCCAAATCATAATTTTAAACAGAAAGAACAAACCCAAGTTTCAATTAACCAAAAAGATCATGAAATCAGACAGGAAAAGATATACCTTCTTTTTTGCAAGGTCAAGAAAGCAAACATGCAACAATAATTGTGCAACCCAAACCACCACCACCACCACAAATCAAACCAACGCCATTATAAAACCACACAACTAATAAAGACTGCTGCCCGGTTAGCAACAACAATTGTATCATCGAAACCTCATATGCCACGCCACATGCCACAAACCTCATATGCTTTTAGAGAGAGAGAGAGCAGGAAAAAAAAATGAGAGAGGTGCATGTTGAGATCTTCTTTCAGAGAAAGGTTAGATCTGTTTGGCTTAGTAAACACGTAACCCCCTACGTGGATGGGTGCATTTGACGGAGGGCAATTGATAGAGTAATCGGATCGAATGCGGGTCGAAAACATCAATTAATAAAGTAATCAGGTCGAATGCGGGTCGAAAACATTAATTGTCACCCGGTGTTCCTGCTTTTTGTAGGGTTTTACAATTATAATGAACATATACGTAAAAAAATCAATCCAACAAATTAATTAACAAATTCCGATTAATCTCACCACCCCAATTTATATGCATGATCGGTTTCAAAAATAAAACGATGTAAAACAGATTGTTACCTGGATATGTTAGGCTACCACTTCGCCTCAGACAGTTTCACTCCTATGGCCTGATTTTCATCTCTTTTTTAAGAAATTAGGCAGAAAAAAAAACAAATAATGGGGAAGGGTATCTTGTTATAAAGACCCTGACACGCTAAAAGCACCATAAAAAAGTTAAGGGTGCGTTTGGTTTACAAAGGGGTTTTGATTTGGATTTAGATTTGGATTCGGTTTAGGATTTGAATTTTGTGTAAGTTTTAGAGAGAGAAATTATATATTATATATATTTAGCGGTATTTTCTTTGCAGAATCATTTTTTTACAGAACCTACAAAATCAGTCTTTTTACTCCTAATAATGCATGATGTATATCATATCAATGCAAGATGACTTTTTTTTATTAAAGAAAATGCTGAAAAATTGTTGTAAATGAATTAGGGGCATTTCAGGAATTTTGAAATTTTTATTCTCCAAAAACTGTCCCAACATTTTAGCACTCATACGGTTAATTAAATATGTTTATCCCCTTCTCTCTCACATATCTCCCTCAAACCCTAATCATCTTTGCAGCCACCACAAAATGCTCTAACAACAAAACAAAAATTCATTGTCCAGCCATAATAGATAACTTATTCAAAGGCTTCAATCGTATTTACTACTTTTAAAAAAAACTGCTCCTGTTAAAAAGGTACACCCCACCAATTTAACAGGTCTAATATTAATATACTTTTTTCTCTCTAGCCAGCGCCTCCATCCACAATCACGATCGTTCTTCCAAAATAATTGCAACCTCGTCGCTGAGATGCTAGTGACTGCATATTTGAATCGTCTGAAACTATCGCCGGAAACCATGGCTTTGTTTAGATATGAATCGATGTAAGCCAGCTCTCGTCGCTAACGGATGTGTTTAGTTTGCCGGAAACCATCGCCGGCCTCTGCTTATCATAACGTTGTGTCGCCGCTTTAAATTATTGGAAGGTAAATCATTTGTTTATGTATCAGATTTGATACACCGATCCGTATATGTATATGATTTGGATCAGATTTCGAGTAAAACACACAGATTTCGGTGTACCAAGAAAGTGGTTGTAAGATTAGATCTATTTGGTGGCTGATCATATATGTTAGATCATAATAAAAATGGGTTGTTAACAGACGTGTCGTGCAGTCGGTTATGCCAGTGATCGTTCTGGAGGTCAAGATGTCGTGTCTGGTGGTGGGTCAAGATCCAATATCTTGTTTAAAAAATAGATGTTTTTTATGGTGGGTCAAGGTGGTTCAGGCGGTGGTTATTTACATCCACGGTTCCAGGCGATTGCAGGTTTACAAAGCCATATATAGTATTTTGATGTTAATTTTTTAGGTATGTATTTGTATAAACATATATGTATATTTTTTATAGTTCAAAGCAGTCAGGTATGGGTAGAGAAGTTGGGTCTGTTGGCCTGCATTATGTCTGCAATCTATTTTTTACAAAAGCTTTAACATCTTCTTGTGTAAAGTGATAAAGTTGTTTATTATAAATTTAATAATCCAATAAATGTGTTTGTTGGTGTTCACGGTTCAAAGCTCTCCACCAGTTGCCGTGTTATTTTAATAATCAAATAAACTTATACTAAAATCTTTTTTTTTTGCTTTTTCAGGGGTGACTCAATCATAGAAAAGACGACGTGTGATGAAGATGATCAATGAAGGCACTTGTAATTTTAGAAGTTGTGCATATATGTTATCGAACGGCGTGCATATATGTTCTTGCTAGGGTACTCATATGTTCTAATGAATTTGAGAAAGTAAAACGTGCACATATATGTTTTCAAAGAGTGCACATATGTTTTTGAACAACATGAATGTGATTTATATTCGTAATGTATTTCATTTGATATCAAAATTTGTTTATATATTTATGTTTTTGGTTTGTTATTTGTATTTGAAATATATTTCATTTGATATAAATTTTTGTTTATATTTTGTGTTATAAATTTCGAAGATTAATGAATGTGCACAAGAAACATATATGTAGTCATCATATTAAGTTAAAAATATACACTATAAACATGAAATTTACAATATTAAAAAAACATATATGCACTTTTTTTTTCTTTTGAAAATAGTATATATTAAAAAAAAATCAAAAATTATAAAGTAAAAAAAACGTTTTTTTAATTAAAAATATTCAAAAAAAGTCAAAATGTGTTTTGACTATTATACCCTTTTGAATTAAATAAAAAAAAGTAATGATACTAAATTCTAATTGGTTTAAAGTGGTTCTGTAGGTTCTGTACAAAAAAGTGGTTCTGCAAAGAACGGTCCCCTAGTTTTTTATAATAAAATTTAAAATAAAAATAATATTTATGTTAGTGTCGATTATGTGGTTTAATTATATTTAGTCATTAGTCTTTATTTTGTTTATAATAAAAATAGTTTGTAATAAGGTATATTATGCTAAAAGTAAGAAATAGCATAATTGCCAAAGAATAGGGACTAGAAGTGAAAAATAAAGGAAGGAAAGTCACCTTCCTTCTCCTATAAATACCCCTTCTAATCATCGTTAGAGGGTGATGCCTTGTAATAAACTTTTCCTTTTTCCCTCCATTTTAATAACATTTGAAATTTGAATATTTGTCTTCCTCTACTATTATCTCTAAGCTTTCATGAATGATATGTATGATTCAAGATAAAATAAGACCTAACAAGTGGTATCATACGCCATTAGAGGATTAGAGTGATTCGATTTGTGAGTTTATACACGTCCGAGAACCTCAAGATGATATTCGGTGGATTCGGTTGAGTTTCTTGAGCTTTCGAGTTGTATTTTGACAGTTATTTCGAGTAATTGAACGTGATTGAGTGATCTACTGGATTTGACGTTACGAATTTTGGTGGAGTTTTCATTTTCAGTAGTATTCTATCATTCTCGGAAATGGTTCAGTATTCTCGGAAGTGGTTTAGCATTCTCGGATGTAATCTTTGTATTCTCGGATCGTTTTTCTGATAGTTTTTGCTTATTACTCTTAGTTTCTCGATAGAAAAGTATTGTAATAGATATATACGCATTTTGGGTTCTATCGAAAATCGTATATTAGGAGTTATTGATGAACTCGGTGGAAGATCGAGTTTTATAATTTTTCACACATTTTCGGTTTTATCGAAAAGTGTGAATAAGGACTTAGTGAATTTACTCTCGGGAATACGCTTACAAAGTGTTAAAACCACAATTTCACGGTTTTATCGTGAATTGGGATTTTGAAAACAAAATCTTCAGTTTCTAAAACTCGGAAGTCAAATTCGGTTCTATCGAATTTGACGTTATATGTGTTTTCGATTATTCAGTCATCATAAATCTCGGTTTTATCGAGTTTGTGATCATTGTTAATCCTTAGTCAACGAATTTTTCAAAACTCGGTTCTATCGAGATTGCTATAATCGATTTTAGGATTAAGGGTATTTCCGAGTTTAATACATTTTAGGAATACCGAGTTTGTTAGTATTTTTTTCGAGTTTAGTTCTGGTCGAGAAGTGTACCGAGTTTCAGACTACTTGTTATCCGAGAACAGTGTTGTCCGAGTTTCACAATTGTTACCGAGTTTGGAAATCTTCTCACAAATATCACTCATGTTTGTTCATTGGTGAAATTCACACTATAAATATATATAGTAAAATATAAAATATATATATAAGTCTAAAAATCAACAAGAGCAATGATACCGAGAAGTAGTATAGAATGTTCCCGGGTCGTTTATCCCCAACGAGGCTGGAATGGAAAATCGATACAATCGAAGATTTGAGTTTGAAGGAAGGAATTAATTTGGGAAGTTGAAAAAGTCAAATTAGATGATAACGGACAAAAACGTTTAAGAAAATCCTAA
This sequence comes from Tanacetum coccineum, assembly GCA_026074375.1. Lineage (NCBI taxonomy): Eukaryota > Viridiplantae > Streptophyta > Magnoliopsida > Asterales > Asteraceae > Tanacetum > Tanacetum coccineum. Next base: position 17,875 of record BQNB010024052.1, read on the forward strand.
AAATTACTAAATTAAGCTGAAAAACGGAAGCACGAATCCCGAACAAAGGGGGAAAAACCTAAAATCTTTAAAAATAACCCTACGGAAAATTTTTCACTTCTAAACTACTCTACGGGACAAATAACGAAGTTGAAAAAGACTAGACGAAAACAGAGTTAGTTTGACCCACAAAAACGAGTCAAGACTGAAAACCACACGGACCGTTCTTTTAAAAAAGTAAAAGTTGTAAAATGACCCTACGAAAAATTTTATATTTTTCCTACAAAACTAGATGATAAAAGAAAAATTTTCTAAAAAAAGCAAAATATTTTTTTGATACATTTTTGTATTTTTTATGATTTAATATAAACTTTTAACTAATTAAATTATAAAAAATATATTACTATTTCGAAAAATTCTGAAAATTTTTCTAAATAAATTGTATATTATGATGATACCTACGAAAATGAGAAAAACAAAATTTGCTTAAAAATATGCCCCGAACTAAGCTATTTCGAGCTTATTAAGTTTTTAAACCAACACCCTTAATTAACAAAAGCCTGGTCTTTACGAAAATGTACCCTAAGGGCGGCAGTGGTAAGAGGTGTGTGTAAATGGGGACTGTATTCGCTTGGTCCAGAGGTCGAGTCTTGCTCACCCGGGCCAAGTGTCTTTCCCCCTTTTTTTTTTTTCGAAAACTCAAAGAAGCAAAGTTGTTAAGCTCGTGGGGCTTAACAACTTTGTCTTCTACAACTTTTGCTGAAAAGCTGTCAATAAGCTTAAAAAATATGCTTAAAGGTTGACAGAATGGCTTATTTGGCTTCAAATGTAGAAAATGCTAAGTCCTTTTGGTACATTTGGTCGAGATAAGCTTAAGGTTTGGACATATTAAGCTAAAAGGAAATCTAAACAAACTAAATAAGCTGAAAAAGGCTAGTGCTAACACAAAATAAGCTGGAAAAGTCTTAGATGGACAGGAAATCTAAACAAAGAGCTTAAAGCCAAAAAGGCTTATTAGGGCATTTCAAATAAGCTAAAAAAGGGGGAATAAGCTAAACTAATCTATTAACTTAATCAAAAATAAGCTGCTAGGATCAAGATTTGAGCAATGGGGTGAGCTTAATAAGCCAAGAAGTGGCTTAAACCCACAACAGTACTAACTTGGAGGTTAGTACTGTTGGTGTAAATATGGGCTTAAAAAGCTCATAAAGCACAAGGAAGTGGGGGTAAACTTAACACAGCTTATTAAACAAACAACATAAACTAGAAGGAACACAATTGGGCTTATGAAATAAGCTGGATAAGCAAGGGAAGAAAAATAAGCAATCCCTATGCCCTATGTATGCTGCCAACAGTCCAAGGGGGCAAGTTTGAGGCTGAGATAAGCCATCAATAAGGCTTTCTAGGTGTTAAAACTTAGGGGCTTATACAAGAGCTTATAGGCTCTTGAAAACAAGCAGAAACTTGGCTTAAGGTGCCTTAAAGAGCAAGCAATAAGAGCTTAAAATCTCCCCCTTGCACCAGGGGAGATTAAAGCTGAGCTCAAGGGCTTATTTGACAGCTTCTAAAAAGCTGTCAAATAAGCTCTAAACCAAAAATTAAGCTCAAACAGATTGAGTGTAGTTTAAAAGGGGCTTATGCACCAATTTTTAGCTTCTAAAACTCAATTTAACTTGCTGAATTTTGTAAGTGAAAAAGGACTTTTGGTTTTTAAAACTGTGACAAACAAAGAATTTGGTGAACTTTGACTTACCAAAGTCAAAAGACAAGGGGCTTTTGACAGCCTTTTTTAGACACACAAAACACACTCTTTTGATGCTTAAACTCAAACCACAAGTGCTTAACCAAATAAGCACTTGTGGAGTCTTCTAAAATCTCACAGTTATGAAAACAGTTTTAAAAACTTTGGAAAACAATTTTAAAACTAAAAACTTTTTAAAAACAGCTTGAAAATGCTTAAAAACTTAAGTTAAATTTAACCAAAATACCTCAACCCATGCCAAGACCAATTTGACCCGTTTTAAGGCTTATGCCAAACACTCCTTTAAAAACTGAATTTGGACTTAAAAGCTTAATAAAGGTGAAATAAGCTATGAGACTTGAACACAGTAAGCTAAATAAGCATAATACACATTAATAAGCAAAAAGCAACAAGAAATAAGCACTTAAATAAGCTAAAACACAATATGACAGTTAATGAGCTAACTTACACTAGAAAATTTAAAAAACTTGCACAATGAAAATTTAAACTACAACACCTATATTTTAATGACTAATAAGCTATAATAAGCATAAATAAGCATATCTAAAAGAAAAATAAGCAAAAATAAGCTAGAAATAAGCTAATGCTAAAAATGACTTAAAAGAGGAAAATGAGAACTTACAAGGCCCTTTGCTCTAAACAAGGGCAATTAAGCTATCAAGAGCTTATTCTACAAGCTCCAGCTTATTGGAAATAAGCTGGTAATGTCCATAAGCCCATCCAAATTTGGCTTATCATCCAAATCATTAAGCAGTGGTATTTTTGAGTGAATTTGTGAGGTAAAGTCCTATTATATTAGCTTCTTGACTTGTTATGTTAACCCCCTGCTTATTATTAAGCGTTGTTAGTGCGGTTTTTTAAGATATGAGATGGAAAATAAGACACATTGAACAGTCGAAAAACTTTCAAAACGGGTATAAATCTTCCAAAAACTTCAATTTTTCATTAAATGATAAAAAGGGTACAAGAGACTGTAAATAAGCTGTGAATAACTGTAAATAAGCATAAATTAAGCTGAATTAAACATTAATTAACTAAATAAGCCTTCGACATGGTTTCGGCTAACACATTGCCTCTATTTATACTACAACTAAGTCCTTAGCTCTTTTTCATTGTGCTACTTCTGTGAGAGGACCAAATAAGCAAATCCCAGCCCTTAATAAGCTTTGTGCTTCTTCAAATTGATCAAGGCCATTGATTCGGCTTTTCTTTATGGGAAAATGGGGGATTGCCAGCTTGGAAAGGGGTTTTTACAGGTGGGAATGGTAGTGGAGGAGGGGGGAATTGCTTATCCAAGAGAAAGGAAAAGAAACGATGGGTAAAAGTGGGTATATTAACCCGTGAATTGTGTACCCTGTTTTTGGCGGGAAAAGAAGTTGGGAGGCTGTTGATGGTATCAACAGACTCCAACTTTGGCTCTTTGGCAGTTTCAACCCCTCTCTTTCTTTCCTTCTTTTTTCTCTTTTATCCCTTTGATAAAACTTTGGGGTTTTGGCAGTTTTGGCCCCCAAAGTTTTATTTCCCTTTTTAAAGTCAATCTTCTTGATATAACTTTGAGGATTTGGCAATTTTGGTCCCTCAAAGTTATATTTTGTCTTTTTCTTCATAAAAGTCCTTGTGTTGACTTTTCTTTTGTCGGGTTTGACTTTTTTGTTGACTTTGACCTTTTCCGGCTTTGAATTGGCTTTGGCTTTCACTCTCTTTCATCTCGTGCTCGGTTTTGTTGTTTTTTGCACTGTTTTTGTCCTTTTGGCTGAATATCACGTTCCTGCACAATACAATTGTAAAACATACAAATATGGTGTATTTTGGGTATGTTTTTGGTCATTTGAGTCCGTTTTTGTGGAAAATGGTATGTGTAATTTAGCACATACCAAAATCCCCCATACTAAGGTATTGCGTGTCCTCACGTAATGTTATGGAGTAAACATTAACGAAAACTAAGAATCTAAAACACCCTCGACTAATAACTTCGAAAAGTAGCTAAGTGTTCATCGAGGAAATTAAAGAATCAAAAGCTTCGACAAGTCCCGTTTTCACCATTTTTTATTTGTACACTAACTATTCCTAATATTTTTGGATTTTCCTTTTTCTTTTCTCGACTTCCTGCTTGACTTCCTTTATTATATCAACATTGGGATCATAGAATGAGAAACGCCCATAGAATAATCTACGGATGTCCTGACGGATAAATTCATCGTCCCCGATTTTTCACTAGTTCCAAACCAAGCAATTAAACAAGATCATGTCAATATAAGTCTAAATGCTAAGCACTCATACTTATGACTTGTGAACTTTTAACTCCCAACATGAATATATGATTTAAATGTGTGTACTCATTTCAACTCAACCATAGATCAACTTATTTCCATAGTCGTGATTCAAGATGAATCATGACTCAAAGCAACAACTTATTAGGACCTTGTAACTTGATTTTAAAGAACGAGATTTTAACTGTAGAACTTTTTGCAACATCTTCATCATTATAATCATAAGTTCTTAAAGCTAGGAATGCGTTGCTTAGTTTGAACACCTACCTAGGCCTCGCTCCCTAGTAGGATATCACAACCAACGACCGATGTTCTTAGTTTGAAAACCCACCCCGTTGCTAGCGTAGTGGGAAATCACATCAACACCTTCTTCCTAATATGGCTAAGGATAAGTGTCTTAGTTTGAACCCTCACCTAGACCTCGCTTCCTGGTGAGATATCACAACACACCAAATCCCTAGAAGTAAAGATGTCTTAGTTTGAACCCCCACCTCGTGGTTAGCGGAGTGGGATATCACGACACATCTTTTACTTGTTCCATATAATCAAATGTATGTGATCGTGCCGGATTCACACCGTAAATATATATAATATATAATAAAATATAAAATATATATAGAAGTGTAAAAACC
>BQNB010024052.1:22594-53544 GCA_026074375.1 Tanacetum coccineum
TTTTTCATAATAAAATACGAAAATATTTATTATTGACAAATAAAATGTTAAATGTCGACACTCACTCGCGGAAACTCGTAAAATAGATGACGTCGAAAATGATCTGAAAATACGGAATGTTACAACTTGGGCTTTGACTTGACTTTGTCTTTTCCACGCTTTTCCATTCCGTGTCCGGTTTTGTCGTTTTGGTTTTGTTTTTCGTTCTTTTCTTAGATATTCGTTCCTGCACAACACAATTAGCAAAACAAGCATATATTTGGCATTTCAAGTCCGTTTTTGGTTATTTTAACTTGTTTTTAAAGGTAAAATGTATGTGTAATTAAACACATACCAAGCTCCCCGAATTAGGTTGACGCGCTACTTCCACCGGTGCTCGCCGTTCCGTCGGATTTGCTTTTCTTGGCGGGCCGTGGTTTGCCGGCCGGATGTGGTCGTGCATCGTGACCGAATAGATCCTCTTGGGAAGCCCCGGGGACGTCTCCGGTTAAGTAAACTTGTTCCGGTGCGTCCCATTTCGGATGGCATCTCAAAACGGCCCAAACATCTTCTTGAGAAAACGCGACCCCTTTATGCTCGTCACGGTAAATACTTTGAGCCCGTTTCAAATAATCCACATCGTTTTTGCCACTTTTCCCCAAACATTTGGCCCGTTTGTACGCGGAGTTGAACTTTTGGCAATTGGCATTCAACGTATGCCATTTGCTAGTCAACATATCCTTTGTACGTTTTTGGAAATTTTTCGAATTGAACTCGTTCAAAACCCGATACCAAAATGTTTCATGCTTTTGTGACCTTCCGACATTATTATCTTCCGAAACGGCCACGTAACATGTTGCTAGCAATTCTTCTTCGACCGGTAGCCAACGGCCCACTGCTACCGTCTCTTGGGGCTCGTCTTCAACATTCCCCCCTCCCCTTTTGACATTTTTTTCTTGCGACCGCCTTTTTTTGGCGAATCGACTTGTTGAGGTTGAGTGAGTGATTGGGAAGTTTCTGAGTTGAATGATGGTGGGTTTTGTTGTAGATCTTGGAATTCACGGTTTAGGACTTGTGATTGTTGCCATCGGAAAAAAGCTTGTTGTTGTTCTTGTTGGTATTGTTGAAACTGTTCCGGCGTCATCGACGCGTTGAGGAGATTCAAAAAACCGGTGTTGGGAATGTCGGACATTTTTTTTATTGCTAAAAAGATGTATATTTGTTATTTGAAGAGTGTTGAATTTGGATGTGAATTTGTATTTGGTAATGTGTTGTATATATAGTGAGTTGTGTGAGGGGGGTAAAATGAAATTTTTTTTTAAATTCGGCCGTTTTAGGGGGGTAAAATAAAAAAAATTAAACTTTTTTTTTTAAAACTAGCCGTTAGGGGGTAAAGTGAAACTTTTCAAAATTGAGAGGAAATGAGTAAAATATAAATAAAACGTTACAGGGGTAAAATGATTTTTTTTTAAAACACCCCTCAACGCGCGTTAGCCAGCCAACGCCGGACCCAACGCCGACCCAACGCCGGACAACAGTGTAATAACGCCGGCCAAAGCCGTTGCCGGCGTTACTACACCTAACGCTCTAACACTTTGATTCCACTAAACTACATTTCATAGCAAAACTAGAAAGAGTCCTTGACTTAATGGGAAGTTGTCACCACAGTAGAGCTTTTCCCATGCATTAGATAAAGAAACCGTAACCAAATAACGTTTTTCTTGGATTTTGATACCGTTTTTTCTTAACATAGTTATCAAAAATCACTGGATACGCAACTCATAAATTGAATTCTTGAAACGCTCCTTGACCCCTAGGACTGATTTTATGGAGGATTAAATCCATTAATTAGAAACGTACTTCCAAAATTTACACATTTAGTAAACACACTTGTTTTATTACCAATCTAGTAACTAAAACTTTCAAATTTATGACGTTATAGTAAATATGTCACCATGTTACCGGCTGAAAATTAAAAATGACCGACACGTCATTTTTTATTTTCTTTTTTCTCGGGACTAGGATTTGAATGCTGATAACATATGTCCCCTATTTCTAACCATTGACTTTTGACTTTCAAGACTATACATTACAAACACGTATAGTGTACATGGTTTTATTCATCACCTCGGTAAGATTCAGATCCGCCTGCTAAATCTTATTTTCTATTATTTCATCTTAATATTATAATCAACATCTTAAATCATTGGATCAAAAGGAGTGTATGAGATTCTCCGATGAATTGTTTGTCCTTGAACGCTCAAGGCCTAGGATCCAAGGCTAAAAAAGATTGAATTAGAGAGTTGATCACCAAACATAAAGTTAGTTTCTTGTCTATTCAAGAGACTAAGATGGAGTTGATTTCGGCTATGGATGTTAAACAATTGTGGGGTAATTACATTTTTGATCATTCTTTTAGTGAGGCTCTTGGGAATTCAGGAGGTATTCTTTGTACTTGGGACTCTAGATCTTTATAAAGTGCATCCACATTATTTACGATATTTTGTTGCCTTGTATAGGACGTGGAATCCCAAATTGCTTAAGCTATAGTGATTTAGTTTCGCTCTCAACTTTTTTTTTCTAAGCACAATGTTATGGAGTTACATATCATCTCTTATTGTGCGTTGGGAATGGCGGTGTTGGATATGGGAGATTTCAAGAAGTCAGGTGTAAGAGGAGCGATAGGGGATCTACTTTTTAATGGAGCATGGGGCTAACGTGTTTCAAATACTTTATTACTAGTCGGGTTAATTGTTGTTCAGGTTGGAAGGGTACGCATTTAATTGGGCTCATCCAGCGGCTTCTAAGATGAGCAAGTTGATCGATTTTTAGTGTCTGATGGCTTAATCTCCTATTTTCCCCATATTTCTGCAATCTGTCTTGATCGACATCTTTCTGATCATAGACCTATCTTGCTTAGGGAATGTATATCTGATTTTGGTGCTATTCCATTCTGGTTTTATCATTCATGGTTTGGTTTACCAGGTTTCTATCAGATGGTAATAGATTCATGGAATTCTTTAGTTCTAGATGATAACAACGGTATGATTCGGTTCAAAAAGAAGCTGCAATTGTTGAAAAAAAAGATTCGTGGGTGGGTTATGACTACAAAAGGCAAACAGGTGGGTCCGCGTTAAATGATTTAAGGCTAAGTTAAGTGTCATGATTTGGCTTTAGATCAAGGTAGAGTTTCTTTGAGGACCTTTTATTATCCTCGCCCCTCGTTATGGGAGTCTATGAAACTCTTGCACGATTTTCAATCTTTGATCAATCGTGATAACATCCAAAAGGCGAAAATTCGTTGGGCCATTGAGGGCGACGAGAACTCTAAGTTCTTTCATGCTATCATTAATAAAAAACGTGCCAATCTTTCTGTCAAAGGTGTTATGGTTGATGGTGAATGGTGGATGACCTAGCCTGTTAAAGAGATTCCACAATCACTTTGCTACAGATTTCAAGAATCCGGGTGCTATTAGAGGTAATATTAATTTTACCCTTTCCCTATCGACCGTTTCTCTGATAATCCGTTTGTTTTACGATTTCGTCTGTTTTTTATGATTTCGTTTGTTTTTTACATTTTTGTCCATTTTTTTCGATTTCGTCCGTGTTATTACGATTTCGTCCTTTTTTTTACGTTTTCGTCCATTTTTTTTACATTTCGTCAGTTTTTTCACGATTTCGTCCGTTTTTTTACGAGTTCGTCCTTTTTTTACGATTTCGTCTGTTTTTTTTACGATTTCGTCTATTTTTTATGATTTCGTTCGTTTTTTTACGATTTCGTCCGTTTTTTACGATTTAGTATGTTTCTTTACATTATCGTCTGTTTTTTTTACGTTTTTTTCGTCTGTTTTTTACATTTTCGTCCGTTTTTTACGTCTTCGTTTGTAATTTTACGTTTTCGTCTATAAAAAACTAACGAAATCGTAAAAAAAACGGACGAAAACGTAAAAAAAGGACGAAATCGTAAAAAAACAGACGAAATCGTAAAAAACGGACGAAATCGTAAAAAAACGGACGAAATCGTAAAAAAACGAACGAAATCGTAAAAAACGGACGAAAACGTAAAAAACGGACGAAATCGTAAAAAAACGGACGAAATCGTAAAAAAAGACGAAATCGTAAAAAACGGACGAAATCGTAAAAAAAGGACGAAATCGTAAAAAACGGACGAAATCGAAAAAAAACAGACGAAATCGCAAAAAAACGGACGAAATCGTAAAAAATGGACGAAATCGTAAAAAGACATACGAAATCGTAAAAAAACGGACGAAAACGTAATGATACGAGCGAAAACGTAAAAAAACTGGCGAAATCGTAAAAAACGGACGAAAACGTAAAAAAAGTCTGTAAGCGTACATAAACATCAAAAAACTTATAAAACGTATAAAACGTAAGAAATAAGGGGAAAATAGATATGGGTGTCATAAAAGGAAAACGGGGAAAACAAAATAAAATTGTTTTCTAGTTTTGTGTATAAAAGGAGAAAATAGGGATTTTGTGTTTTGTAGAGAATTTTGTTGGAAAACGACGAAATGAACGCGATCTCTGTTTTCCTTGTTTTCCACAAAACATTTTGTGGAAAACAAGGGTGTTTTCCTCCAACTAAACGCAGCCTAAGTGTTTATGTTTCTATGTGTTTTTCAATGCAATTATGGTCCCTATTTATAGGGGATTTACCCAAACTAGCCAATGAAAATTAATGAGTCTATTAATTTCTTTCATAATTAGCCTCCATAATTATAGAAATTAGTGGTTACATGAACACATTAAATGCAGTAATTTAATGAGCAATTATATTACTTAAATGTTATTTACGTTTTTAATGTCTAGTCAATGTTATTTGCGTTTTAATGTCTAGTCAATGTTATATATCTCAAGATAATTCTCTATGGGCTCGGGTTATTTCGGCCTTACATGGTTCGTCTTCACAGGTGCTTGCTGCCTCTTTTTCTTCGTTATGGAAATCTATTTTAAATGAAGTCAAATCTCTTAAGGCTCACGGTGTGGACTTAATTTCCCATTGTAAGATTCGGGTTGGTAATGGTATGAACACAAGTTTCTGGAATGATTGTTGGATTGGCGACTCTATGCTCAAGCATTTGTTCCCTCGTTTATTTGCCTTAGAAACTATTAAAGACATTTCTGTAGCAGATAAATTTCGTGTCCCTATTACTTGTTCCTTTCGACGTCCTGTTCGAGGGGGGTTAGAAGCTCAGCAGCTTGATCATCTCATGGGTCTTATTGAATCGACTCTGTTATCTAATTCGGAGGATAGGTGGGTTTGGGATTTGAATGGAGATGGTATTTTTTGTGTCAAAGATGTTCGAAACTTGCTTGATGAGACCTTTCTTCCTAAAGCTGATACGCCTACGCGTTGGATTAAATGTATCCCGATTAAAGTTAATGTTTTTGTTTGGAAGGCTCTCCAAGATCGTCTTCCTACACGTTCGAATTTAGTCAGGAGAAACATCTTGATCGATTCCTTATCTTGCCCGATTTGTGACGGAGAACCAGAAGATTCTTCTCATTTATTTTTTCGTTGCTGCTTGGCGAGAGATGTGACAAGGTTAGTATGTCGTTGGTGGGACTTGGATTTTCACTCTTTTAATTCGTATACAGATTGGCAAGGTTGGTTCAAACAGTTACGCCTTGGTGCTAAGTCTAAAGAAGTGTTAGAAGGTGTTTTTTACGTCTCTTGGTGGAGTTTATGGAATTTCAGGAATCACCTCCTTTTTGCGGATTCTAATCCTCGTAAAGATGCTATTTTCGATGAGATTGTCTTACGGTCGTTTAATTGGTGTTTAGCTAGAGGTAATAGAACTTTGAATTGGGTTAGTTGGCTTCAACACCCTCATTTGATTTCTATGTAATTTTCTAGCTCCTTGCTAGTGGTTTTTAATAAAGTTGCCGTTCAAAAAAAAACTAATTTACCAAAAGATAGGAAAGCCATAGGCTGCAAATGAATTTATAAGATTAAATACAAGTCTAATGGAGAAATAGAAAGATACAAACAAGGTTATAGGTAGCGTGATGCGTGGCGTGACGGCATGGCCAAGCCTCAAGCTTTAGCGTGAGGCGTAGCGGCATGGCGTTTTGAAGGCGTGACTTAAGGCGGAAACAAATATTTATAGATCTATATCATATTTCATAATTATATGAGTGATAAGCATTAGTAAATCCAAGCCCAAATCCAGAATATTAGTAAAACCCCAAATATAAGTAAATCCCCTAAACCTTTCAAAAGAAACTCGTCACGCCTTGCGCATTTGCACGCTTTTTCACTCATTGTCCCTCGCCACGCCCAAAGCCAACGCCAAGGTCCATTTCGTAACGTGGAGGCTACGCCTCACGCCTTGGCGGCGCAAAGGCGTGTCTTTTAGAACACTGGATACAAAGCTAGACTTGTAGCAAAAGACTATAATCAAAGAGAAAAGATAAATTATAATGAAACATTTTTCGTGTTGTTAAAATGGTCACTGTTAAATGCTTGTTAAATCTTGTTGTTAAAACTAGACTATTTTTCAGTTAGATATTAATAATATTTTTCTATATGATGACCTGGATGAAACTGTGTACATGAATATGCCTGATGGTTACTTTCCTGCTAATGAAACTAAAGTGTGTAAACTTAAGAAACCTTTATACGGTTTAAAATAGGCTTCAAGCCAATGGAATGTTGAACTTGCCTCTGCTTTAATGGAAAATGGGTTTAGTCAAAGTAAAAGGGATTACTCGTTGTATACTAAATCTAATAAAGGTATGTTTATTGTATTACTTGTCTATGTGGATGATATTATCATGACATGTATCAGTTTAACCGAGATTGAAAAGTTTGAAGTGTTTTTGCAAACCAAATTCATGATTAAAGATGTAAGCAAGTTGAAATATTTTCTTGGTAGTTATAGATACTGATAATGGAATTTGACTCAATCAAAGAAAATATTGTCTTGATTTGTTGTCTGAGTATGGCATGCTTGCTTGTAACCCTGCTGGTACTCCTCTTTAGTCTAAGTTGGTCATCACTAGTGACCCTACTGAATGTGATCCATTACTTGATAATATAACTGAGTATCAAAAAACAAAGTCTTAATTGATTTACTTGACTAATATAAGACCCGATATATCATATGCTGTTAAATTTTTAAGTCAGTTTAAGCATTCTCCTATTAAGTCCCATCTCGAAACTGCTTTTAAGATATTGAGATAACTTAAAGGTGCTCCACGTATTGGTATTCATATTACAAAAAGCTCAAGTATGTCTCTAAAAGCTTATACTGATGCTGATACGGAAACATGTATTGTAACCATAAAATATGTTACTTGTTACTGTGTTTTTCTGCGTCGATCATTGGTTTCTCTCTCAAAGTCCTCCGTAGAAGCAGATTACAGAGCTTTTGCTTTTGTAACCAGTGAAGTAATTTGGATGCTGAAAATTTTAAAGATTTAAAACGTGATTTTTTTACCAATACACTTCACTGTGACACTAGTTCTGCAATAAAAATTGCAGCTAATCCAGTCTTTCATGAAAGAACAAAGCATCTTGAAATTGATTTACACTTTGTTAGGGAAAAAATTTTGGTTGGTGTTTTTAAAACTAAAAATGTCGGTTCTGCAAATCAAATTTCAGATATTATAACAAAAGGACGGGATGCATTGCAACATAAAAATCTGGTTTGTAAACAATCCTTATTTGATGTTTACCAAAAATCAGATTAAGGAGGGATGTTGAAAAATATAATCAGATTTCTCGTTTATAACTTCAGGGACTGATTTTGCCAATTAATATTCTTGTTTTGTGGTTTTGGTGCTTATTGAACAAATGTTGAAAAACGTGCATCATAAAGAAAAAGGAAAAGCGCGGAGGAAATCCTGTGCAAATATCAATTCTTGAAATTGTATAAAAGGAATGAGGACAAAGAGAGTCCTCATAACTCATCTGAATTTTTTTCTCTCTCAACTCTTGGGGTGTTCAAAAAATCCGAGAAACCGACGAACCAAGCCGATCCGAAACCACAAAAAACCGATAACCGAAGAAACCGAAACCGAGAAACTCGAAATAGGAAAAACCCGCCTATCACGGTTCGGTTTCGGTTTTAACTTTTAGTTAACCGAACCGCACCGTGTATAATATACGTGTAGGTTTCAACAAACCATTCATAAAAATATACATGTATTAACTAAATTACTGCACTACTTTTATCGTGTACCACATTTTTACTTACATGATGTGATTATTTACTAACGTCCATTGATTACATATGATTAAAGTGATGGTAACCAATAAACGTCAAATAAATAGTATCCGTTATTTTGTTACATATTATAATTTGAATGTTTTTATTCCGACGAAATAGCTTTACTATGACTCTAATCTATTAAATGCTATTTAATTTTACTACAATGACATATTACGTTTGAATTTATGTTATTGTTCATTCGATGCGATCCGGTTAATTTTTTAGCGTGGTTAACTGTGACTCAAACCGCCTCATTTCGGATACACACATGACCGGCTACCCGCCTAGTACGGTTCGATTTTGGATAGTAAAATGAACTACCCGCCCCACCATTGATAGTTAAAATCTCCAACCTAACCGAGCCAAACCGCCCCGTGAACACCCCTACTCAACTCTCTCGTTTATCACACATAATTCATACATACTCTCTCATATTCTTAGATCATCTTAATCTTTTAATCTGTAATTCATTTGTTTTGTAATAGAATAATATCATTTAGATATTATGAATACAACAGACTAGCTGGGGTATTTTGTGTGATTGATTTGTATAAATTGATTAAGTTGAGTATGTGTTTTAAGTTAAATTGATATTTAACAAAGTATTGTGCGAGTTAAATTGTGTTTTTCTACAAAAATATAGACGTGATTTGTTGTGGTTGACTATAAACCATGTGTTTATGTTTTTGTATTCGAATTTTTATTAAGCGTGCGTTTGTTTTAATGTGGGTTTAGAATGAGATTTAGATTTGATGTTGAATCGAAAGAAAAGCAGGGAGGGAAAATGAATATAATATATTATGTGTTGTCTATTTTATATAACAAGCAAGATGATTCGCGCGTTGCGGTGGGGTGAGGGAAAAAATGTAATAAAATATAATATTGTTGTCTAATTAATATACCAAGCAAGAATGATTCTCGCGTTGCGGTGGGTCATAAATTGATTGTACTGATCGATTCGATGTAATACTGATCTAGGGTGTGTTTTGAAAGTTATATATATATATAATTTATATATATATAGTGGCATTTTCTTTGCAAACTCAATTTTTATTTTTTACAGAAAACCGCAACGAAGCCATTTATAAACCGTTAGATTATTAAATTTATATGGATGAGATGACTATGTGCATTAGTGTAAATATTGTAGATTAAAAGAGAGTTAGATTAAACAAATTACATTAGCAAAGGGTATTAAAGGAATTACCAAAATAAATAATTTAAAAAACTGTATCGTAACCACTTTCCAATTATTAGGGGTAAAAACTTATCTCACACAATCAAATCTTCATTCTACCCTTATTTTCCCAGCCCCCAAGCCTCCAAAAAACCAATCTTCATTCTTCTCTTTTTATCCAAACAAATCTTCAACTCATTTATTCTCTCTTAGTTCCAGGGAATAGATTGTTTTTATAATGTTGCTATACCTAACGCAGCAATCAATTCAATCTGAACCGGTCGGTTAGGTTGCGACGTCCTCAATGAGTGATTTTGTGCAAAGATGTGTGATGAAGGAGAAAAAGGAGGATTGATATCAGGAAGGAGGGGACAAACCGATGGTGGTTGGAGAAGGATGGAGACGGCGGCAGCGACTGAGACGATGGTGCAATGAGTTTAAGGCTCGGAAAAAAAGGTTCGGGTATTAATAAATGATCTGTTTGAGAATTTCTTAATAACAGATTTTATTTTGATTCCTGGAATTATGGGTTTTAGTTTAGAACGTATCATATGTTTCCATATAGCGAATTAGTGATTACTACCTAATTTTGTATGGTGTATTGTATGGATTTCATATTAATCTGTTGTTGGTTACTTTACTGTTTGTCTACTATAGAATTCCCTATGGTGTCAAGATTAATGACAATATCTACACGTCTAGACTATAAATTCCATTGCAACCCAAAAACAATCTATGGATCCTATTAGTACGCCCAAACCCAGGTGTCACCATAAATCTTTGGAAAATTATTAAGACTGACACCAGACCAGTGATCATCTACCTCGTGTTTTTGTGCGTGCATATGTGTTTTTAATACTTATGATTTATGCGCGCATATATGCGGATTTAATATCAATAAAAAAGTGTGGGTGCATATGTGTTTTTATAAGCTCTTTTTATCAGGTTATTATCCTAACCTAATCCAAAAACTAGTAAGAGCTCTTTTAGTATGATCAGGCTACACTTTTGGAGCAGATGCAATGAGTAAGTATATTATTCGGATTTAATTAGTTTGCGGTGGATAGATTTTCTATGGACGGTCTGTTATGAACATGTTTCTGCTAAAAATTGTGGATTCAGATTTTATTCGTATTGCATCCTCCAATGATGGTTTGCGTTATGATTGATATACCTTTTCACGTAGATTATGTTTCTAAGAAAGCTGTCATGTTATATGCTTGCTTATCACCATCACATGTAAGTTCTTATGTTGATATGCTTGCTTATCAAATCAACATAAGTAAGTTCTTATGAGTGAGTTTATGACGTGTGAGATAAATGGCTGCACACACTTATTTTACTAGTTTTTATATATAGGTTTAGGCTATTTTGGCTTCCAATACTCTATTTATCCATATGAGTTTTGGAAATGTTATCTGTTCATTATCATGTTCACAATTAAAGCATGTAAGTTTTTTTTGTTTATGTTTTAATTTGTTAACTAGCCTGACAATCGATTTAACATGATATAATTTGATATAACTAGTTTTTTTTTTGTTTTTTTTATTTTGTTTCAGTGGTGATGGCTTAATCATAAGAAACACGACGTGTGATAAAGAGATGATCAACAAATGCACTTGTGATTTTAGAAGTCATACACATATGTTCGCGAGGCGTGCGTATATGTTTTTTGAAGAGTGCATATATGTTCGCGAGGCGTGCGTATATGTTTTTGGAAGAGTGCATATATGTTCGCGAGGCGTGCATGTATTTTTTTTGGGGGTGGGGAGTTTTTTTGGAAGAGTGCACATATGTTATAGTGAATTTGATAATACTTTGTCTTTGAATTGTAATTTATTTAATATCAAACAAAAATAATGATATTTATGTTCTTGATTTATTAATTTAGAGGTTACATATATGTGTTTATGTTTTTGGATATAAAGTTTGAAGATTAAAGTGTGTACACTAGAAACATATGTGCAATTAACATTATAAGCAAAAAAAATCAGCACTAAAAACATATGAAATTAACAATATTAAAAAAAACATATACGCACTAGTTTTTTCTAAAAATATGTATGCTGAAAAATATAAAACTAAAAAAATATTATTTTTTAATTTTGAAAATTATAAGGTTTAAAAAAACGTTTTTAAATAAAGAAAGTTTAAAAAGAAGGTGAAAATGCATTTTACTATTATACCCTTTCTATTTAAATAAAATTATTTATTAATATTAATTTCCTATTGGTCCAAGATTGGTTCTATAGGTTCTGTACAAAAAAGTGATTCTGCAAAGAACGGTCTCCTATATAATTGGATTTTCAATACAAAATCACTTTTTTGTACAGAACCTACAGAACCATTTCTAAACCGTTAGATCAATTAATTTAATGGATGAGATGATTTGTGCCATTAGTGTAATTACATGTAACTAGAAGGAATGACAAGTAAACTTTTATAATTGATTTAAGGGCATTAAAGGAAGTTCACATAATTTTTTTTCAATAAACCGTCCCTTGATTTTAGATACACACAGACTTTTTCTCTTCTTATCTTCTACACCTCCCAAATAAAAACGACTTTTTCTCAATTAAAAAAAACCACTGGAGATCCATGAAGATCTCTACCACCGACGAACCATAAAAACCTCTCACAAGATCTGACGATGTGGATGTGGTGGTTGTGCATTAAAGGTTCGATTCAGATTTGGAAATGATGTGGTGGTTGTGCTAAAGCTGGACGACATCGAATCTACCATTTATACACACACACACATAGGACGACATATATATATATGTATATATATGTATATATATGTATATATATGTATATATATTTATATATATGTATATATATGTATATATATACACAAGATCTGACGATGTGGATGTGGTGGTTGTGCATTAAAGGTTCGATTCAGATTTGGAAATGATGTGGTGGTTGTGCTAAAGCTGGACGACTATATATATATATATATAACTTCCAATATTTTTTTATAAAATCGTACGTATGTCAGAAGCATTGCATTATAGGGCTCGTTATGTTCGCAATTCGAAGATCTTTCCGCATGTATTTTTTGATCTGATGAATCGATAGACATATGTTAAAAAGTCTTAAATAGTTAAAAGTTGAGGGTACGTTTTATAAGTTTTTTTCTATTTATATTAAACTTCAATTTTTTATAAAATCGTACGTATGTCAGAAGCATTACAATATTGAGCTTGCTTTTACAATATTGAGCTCGCTTTGCGCGCAATTCAAAGATCTTTCTGCGGGTATTTTTTTGATCTGAATAAATCAGTAGATATGTGTTATATATTTGACAAATAAAAATTGTTATATAAAAAAGTCGTAAATAGTTAGAAGTTGAGAGTACGTTTTGTAAATTGCATTTTTATTCTCTTTATGTTAAACTTTAAGATTTTTTATAAAATCGTACTTACGTCAGAAGCATTGCAATATTTGGCTCGTTTCGTTTGCAATTCGAAGATCTTTCCGCGAGTATTTTTTTATTTGAATGAATCGGTAGATATATGTTACGTATTTGATAAATAAAGTTTAGTATATAAAAAAATCGTAAATTGTTAAAGTTAAGGGCTGGTTTTGTAATTTTTATTTTTTTTATTTTGAGCCGAGTATTGGGCTATAAATTTTTTTTTTCTTTGGCCCAAGTCCAAGATGAAAGCGTATTTATCGATGATTCTGTATATTTATAATTATAATTATAATAGTTTTGAATAAGAACTAAATATTGTATGATGGCCAACCTAGATAGTTAAAAGCATAGTCACAGGGATCGCCAAACCCTTGGCAATTTTCGATCTGGTACGCGCGTTCCCAATCGCGGTACGGTAGCGATCTGGATCGCCGTGGATCGCAAACCGAATTGTTCCCATCGTCGTTCCCATCATCGTTCCCAATCACACCGAATCGGCGATCCAATAATTAGTAAATCAACGATCCAACAATTAACAAATCGGTGATTTATAGGCCTCGAAAACGCGTTTGATGGCTGTGTAATACAATTGTGTGTAAATGGGAGGTTTGAAGGTTTATTGTGTTTGGACGGAAATGGGAAGTTTGAAGATTTTTGTGTGTGAAACGTGTACCGAGTCAAGGACTTTGAAGGTTTTATTTGTTGAGATGAAATCGAGTGTTTCATATTCTTTTTTACCTTTAACTAAATGTAGTTGGGGTATTGTTAAGTGAGAAATTTGTGTTCACTAATTTGCGGGTTTGGTTGTTTTTGTTGTTAATTTTGATTATTTTCATTTTTTTAATTCCTTGAAAAAAATTTAGGTTTATGTCACAATTGGGGGTTTTGTTAATTTTGTTTTTTCGGATATTCTTTTTGCAGGTTACTCTGTTGTTGCTGCTTGCGGGTAACTGTTTTGCGGTATTTGTTTTTTGAAATTACAATTTTGATTATCTTTGGCATGTTGCGTTGTTGTGGTCGTTTGCAAATAAATGTTCGCCACGTTGACTTTTCGACCGTGTCATTGTCCAAAGCAGTGTTGCAATGTGCTGGTACGTGTTCTTTGTTTATGTTACAGTATCGAAAATATAATAGTATAAAGTCATTGGAAATCATACACACATAAGTGTTTAAAACACAGTAGTCTTACTTGGTTGTTTATTTGTTAAGGCAATGATGACGAGCCATTTACATGTTTTGTGGGCATAATATACGAATGCCGGTATTTTGTCGGCGTAACTTGACCCGGGTTATTGTTGCAGCCAAAACTGCCGGTATCTTGGCGAGGTAACTTGACCCGAGTTGCGGTTGCAGCCAAGATTCGTGTTTGGTTTTGCTTCGACATGTGCAAACCTCAGCCTTACAGATATTAATGAAATACAAAAATTTAAGCCCCTCCCCTTCTTATAAAAATCTATTTACATGCTCATTTATAGGCCACAAGCGTCAGAATAAATACAAAATGGGGGGTTGCTTATGGCTAGCATTTGTTGAAGATTGTCAAAGGACACGGTTTATTTGCGGAAAGTGCTACAAGCATCTGATAAGGACATGGTTTATGTACCGGAAGAGGCCCAAAAGCACATTGGATGGTGAGATAATCAGGTAATGCAAACAAAGGGTATGTTAAATAGTACGTGTACTACATTACTTTTGTTAAACCACGTCTACATTTTTTCACATCATATTGTTTTCTGCTACATGAGATTATCAATCACTGCAAGATTACATAGTTTAATGTTGATATATTTGTTCTAAAAAAACACTAATAAGAGCTTATTTATCAGATTACAACTGTTTGTTGTATACTATAGCTTGCAAAAATATATTTGGGCCAAGTTCTATACATGCACATTTGTATAGCATAGGTTGCAAAATATATTGTAAAATACTAAAATGCATGATTTTAATGCAAGTGTGAAATTCCCACGTTGATTTTGTAAATCTTCTAGTTGTTTACTTGCCAAATTTATAGTTATAGTTTCCAACACGTGACACTTTCTTTGGTAAAAAACAATGATACTTACCAAGTGTCGTGTATCGCTCATTATTTTAAATTTTTCTATCTTAAAAAGTTTCATATGGGGTTAATCTGGACATGAAAACGAAGAGATAATTTACTTTTGACGCGTAAGTGTTTATATGAATAGCTTTTAGTATATGTTTACGTTTGTTTGAAAATATTCTTATTAGTATTTTGGAGCAAGCCTTACTGACCTTCATCAAGCGTAACTCAACTAATGCATTGTTATTCTTAATAAATTTTTGCATAAATGGTTGTCCTCCATTCTTTACCAGCCACTTTCTCCTTTACCGTATCCATTCAATTATATCGTTTACAATGATGACAAACGAAACATACAATGGCATGTAGCTTATTATTTCTACTTCCTGGATTGGATTTGCACGTGGCGGGCCATGGTATGCAAGAGTACAAATGTCCACAATTCTTGAAACGGGAAAAGGCATTGGTCATGTTATTTCTCTTTTTCTAGCTGTTAGACCTTCTCTTTAGGTTAGTCGACACACCCAAACATTGTAAATCTCAAAAGTTATTTGTAGTTTAAAGGAATTTGGAGTTATAAGTTTGATAATTGTATGTGCTTCATTATTGTATTTGGAGTTGTAAGCTTGATAATATTCGTGTATGCGTAAATGGCAAAAGCTGCAACTATGACTCTCAATATCAGCGGCAAGTGAACAGGTGTGTATGACACTTTTATTGTTACAACTCATGAATTTTTCTCATCTTACGTACAGTTAACTGTTTTATGGACTAATATGTAGATTTTCTAATGCAAAAGCACATTGAATGGTGAAATGCATTTTATGCGTAATGTTGACTTTTCTAATACGGGTCAAGCCTAAAAATCTGATTAGGTTATATACACCATTAAAAGAGAAGCCAGTAGATCAACATTAGATGTTTAGGCAATATGAAGCTATCCAAAGTGATTAAATGCAATATTGGTTGAAAAATTGGTTTAAAACGATATCATTTGTGCATAGCAAATAATGGAGGACCACAAGCAGCACTTCAATCGGCTATTGATCATGCGTATGGGATTGGCAGTGGTACAATATGTGATTCTTAGTTTCTTTCTACCTTTGTAATTGAATTTTGATTTGGTATATTTCAGTATTCAGCCAATGTTACTTTTAAGGTTATTTTAGTTATTGTAAGCACCATTGATTTTGTAACTGAACTCACGCAACCAATGCATAATTTAAATGTGCAGTTCTGATAAAACTTCGAAATTTGTTCGCAAAAAAATGAAGGCTCGCTGCAACGCACGGGCTATTATGCTTGTTATCATTTTCGATCCGTGTTATTATGTCAAAACACCAATGTGTAGCAAAATAAATCGTTCAAATTAAACTTGTTGCTTAATTATACGAGTATCGTAAACAATGAAGATGACATGCATGCTGCGTACGTACATTTGATATATTTTACATAAAAAGCTAAATTTATACATCAGATAAATTCATAAATATGTACACATGCACGAATGCATAAATAGTTATACATATATTGTACGTACAAGTCAAGAAAGATGAAAAACTAGTCAAAGCGACTGTAAAAAAATTAGCAAATATGTTTCTCGTTGATTTCGGGGACACAATCATTTTTTAAGGAGGATGTGTTATAATGACTCGTAAAATTTCAAATAAAATAGTATAAATCAAGTTATATAATTATGCTACACTACCACAACAAGTTGTTTGTCCATGGTACCATTATACTCTATAATACTATAAGATCCCGTTTGTTAATTAAATGTGCAGTATTAAAGATTGGACAGTACGCCTAATACCAAAAGTCGTTGGTTCCTCCAAAATTACTATTAGTGTTACTATCTAACTTTAAAGCCACAATGAATATCTACGGTTACTATCTTGAATGTTTATGGAGTACCTTTAATTCACAATCACATGAAGAAGTTTATGAGTTACAGAAGTAATGAAGGTATTATTGATGGAGTTATAACCATTGGCCATGTGAAGAGTTCCTGTGTGGTATAAATTACATGGTCGCCTAATGCACTTGATCCATAACCCTTTCTTTTATTTATTTATCATCATCGTCATCATCTTTATTTTGTATTTAGTAATAACTAAATCTATCACTTTGTTTTGTATTTAGTGGTATTGATCGAAACACAAATTAAATAACATAGCTTAAATGAGAAAACACAAATATTATGGATTTAGTGGTATTGAAGCACCTAAGTTTTGAACTGGCCAACTACCGCCTTGAGGTCATATGCGATGACATAAAACTGAAATATTCAAATACTTGTACAAACTCAACAAATATATGGACTAACTATTATTAGTCTTATACATTTATCCCGATTTATAATAGCCGATTAGAAGGATAGCACCAGAATACTTATAGTATAAATAGATTGGTTGCTTAGTTATTAATGGTATCAGATTTATCAAAATAATAATAATAATAATAATAATAGTAATAATAATAATAATAATAATAATAATATGATAAAACAACAAAACGGTTCTCTCTTAAAAACTCTCTAAACCTAAGATGAAGGCCATGCTGTACCAAACCTTGGTATACAAGATGAAGGCCAGGCTGGATCAAACCCGGTGATGCTGCCGATTTTCAACCTCAACCGAGTCATGTGGTTCATGTTGGACTAAACCTTGAACACATGGACTTAGAGGCCACTGACAGCAAAATCCTAAGCAAATGGATGAGGAGTTTACCATAACTGCTTACCCAAATGTTCAGAAGAACCTTAAACTGCCAACTAAAGATCAGGTGATTCTTGAAGAACCTGCAAGCTCCATGGGAACCCTATCTTCTTTGCAACACCTTGAAAAAGATCTCAGTTTCACTGATCAGTTTTTCATAGGAAAGCCACATGAAGAAGAATCAGGGAAAACGAATGCAGAAACAGAGGTTCAGTCAATGGTTTTAGTCCCCATTCATCAAGACACTTCCTCGGTTCCTCCAATGACCACTCCGGTTATTGATCTCACAACGATGCAATTCGACTCTTCACTCTCAACATCAACAGCAACAACCTCAACAATCACAACAACAACGACTCTTCCACCACAACCACCTCAACCACAACAAAGCACCACAGATCCAATATTACTAAAGCGCATCGGTGAGCTCGAACAACATATAGCGAATCTGATGCAAGACAACCTAGCGTTGGAGGAAAGGTTGGACAAACACAGGACATGGCTATACAACTTGGAAAATCTTAATATTCCCTACAAGGTGAGCCAAGCAGTTAATGAGATCGTCACTGATGCAGTTGACTGGGTAATGCAAGCTCCACTTCGAGCTCATTTCAGTGATCTGCCTGCCATTGATATGAAGGAAATTCTCCAACAACGGATGTTTGAAGATAAATCTTATGAGGCTCACAAAGATCATAAGAATTTGTTTGACGCGTTGGAAAAGTCATTCGAGCATGATTACTCAGATCAACTCCTATCAGATTTGGATGAAGCTCGCCAGAAGAAAAGAAATAGACGTGATGTACCAAGAACTCCTCCTGGGTCTCCACCTTCACCACCACCACCACCACCTCCTCTAGCAGGCGCATCTGGTGCTCCAGGAGCATCAGGGTCTTCTTAGTTGCCGCTACCTCCTCCTCCTCCATCTGCTGGTATATCTGGATCTGCTCAGCAACAAGGTAGTAAAGCTCCAAGTTCGTCCAAGACGGCAACCTCAGCACCACAATCTATGGCTTGGACTACATCTGACACTAAATATGAGTCAGTTGGTATCTCTGGGACTCAAGAGCTATCTCCTCATGACTATCTGATGCAGGATGATTCCATTCCCGAAGAGCAGGTGCATTTGTCTAATGATCAAGACTCCGGGAATAATCACCAATCAAAAGCAGACTCAAGAAAAGACTGGTGGAAACCACTACCTGAAGAGGAAAAATGAACTTACCTGGACCATTCCTTCTTCAAACAAGTCAAATGTTGAGAACAACTGGGCTTCTGCGTTGGCCACAACTTATGAGCCCCTAGCTAAGAACTCGTTGCTTGCAAAAACAGGAGACATGACTGCTTTCATGAAATGGTACTGCCGACAAGTAAATAAGACCGAGTTTACACAAGCAGATTTCGAAGGGCAGGCTTATGAAGTTGTTAAAGCTTTCTACCCGGATGTCATTCACCTTTAGTTCCAGATGGAGGAGTGTCACAAGATGCTCACAAATCAGGTTGACTGGGCGAATCCTGAAGGTGATCAAGTCAGAATCAATGTCAACCGACCACTGCCTCTCGGTGGACCTCCAGGTCATGGTACAATTCAAACACAGATTTTCTTTAATAAAGACTTGGAGTATTTGCGGTATGGCAGCAAGGGAAGCTGTCCAGCACTCTTGATTTCCAAGATGAAGTCTGCTAGCTATCCTGACTTTAGTCTTGAACTACTAGTGCCAGAGTAGATGTGGATTGATGATGTCTATACCTATGACATAAGTGCAAAATATGGCATCTCTCACTGGTGGTTTACTCGATAGAAGTTCTATATTGACAGACATGATTCTCCCTCACGTCACAAAGATGTCAGAACATATATGCGGATTCTTAGTGTCGTCAGAGTTAAAGCCTACTCAAGATACTGGTATGACTACTTGAGTGAAATTGTCCTCCGAAGAGCCGATTACCAAGAACATACGATTGCTAAAAAAGATTTCAAGAACCTGTATCCTAGTGACTTTGAAGATCTGAATCTGCTCCTTTTGCAAGGTCATCTCAATCATCTTTCTGGTTCAGACAAACGAATGCTATCTACTGCTGTCAAGCTTTGGACTCGAAACTTAGTGATACGATAGCAGGTTAAAGACTTCCAATTTGGCATTGAAAGTTACTAGACTTAGCTGAATCTCACTAAACCATGATAGGATGCTACAGGATATGAGTTCAAGCATGATTATACCATCATTGAGTCTCCTCGAGCAGTAGTGTTTCTGGTCAACAACAATGAATGAAAGATTATGTGGTTCAACAAAATATACAAGTTCAGTAATGGCACGTTAACGCGTATTCTGGAAGCACTGGCTTACAGAGTCAAGGAATTCAAGGTTAATCGGTTCAATCTGGGTATGAATACGCGCTTCTGGACTGATAAGGACGTGACAAGGAGCAACGAGTTCATAAAGGCTATTGAAAGGCGACTGAAGACAAGAAGGATCTACCAGAATCTAGAATGCTTTGTTGGTGGACGTGCTCGTAATATTGACTACAGGCTTCTTTAGAGAACAGAATGATTTTGTCATTCCATTTAAAAGATCAATATCATATGTATTATATTGCAAACTTTGTACATTATATAGTAGTGTAGTAATCAGTGTTAGGTGTCAGGTTATGAATTTTTCATGAGTTTTTCGTTAAACTCCAAATTATTTTATAACCATCATAACTGACTCTAACAGAATCCCTCATTAATTAAGGGGGAGCTTATATAGGTTCTAATATCGGCTTGTATTTAATCAGACCACACTTTCTCCCAAATTTCTCTAACATATTTAAATCAATTAAGATCCTAAATCTTAAAGGGTTTGAAATTTTTGATCAAGGGAGAGAATGTGATTTAAATATTGAATCTGATAATGATGTGATTTATTAAGTCTCAACCTCCATGTGCCAAACAATTTCAATTACCGATGCACTAGTTGAGGGGGAGCATTTCTAAATAATCAAAACAATCAAGGTACAATGGCTTTGATATTTATATCACATGTACCTTGGTTGATTTTACAAATGGTTTATGACAAGGTGAACTGTACCAAAAGACCGACCCTGTAATTACTTTATTGGAGTTATAAGGATGGTAAGGTTATGTACTCGTTCCCATGATCCCGCTAGAGCCGGAAGGATCTACCCATGGACAATCCACTAGTTAGTGTAGAAGTCCTAGGTATGATTACAAAAAGAGTATTGTGAGAATAAGGGAATAGTGCGGACTGAGATGGAGCTAGTACTAGAACATACCCAACAAGGTACTAGTAATGAAGTCTCGGTAAGCACTGAAAGGGTTGAAGAATGAAAAAGAAATGTTAAGATAAAGGGTGAAAAGAAAGCAGCCCTCCTTAAACATTAGGTAGAAACCGGGTCACTACATATGCTGTCAGAATCGAATAGTTGATTGCTGACATTGAAGACAAGTATCATGGACCCAATGATACGCTGCACAACCCTCCCTAGCCACTCAAGATCCTTCAAAGGATTCTTGTTTCATTTCTCACAAAGATCAATACATTACTATCATCTCTCTTACTCCTGGTTAGATGATATTGAAAAGGTGGCATTCCGCTCCAGCCTTCGACTACTAAAACCAAAAGTGCACTATAGAGTCTAAAGCCATGAGATCATCCATAAATCTCGTTAGGACACTAATACAAAATATGCTTGCTCATTACACAATGTGATAACAAGTAAGATCTTTAAAGTCCTACGCATTATCCTCATGGTATTGCCAGAACATCCGAGTGATACGTAAGTAATCACAATGAAGATAGAAATCCTTCTAGAGCCAACATCAAACAAGCTCTTGGTAGGTGACATGTGAGATCCATTATGGGTCAAACTTGTGACAAATGGAAAGCAATGACAGTACGATTCTTTATGAATCAAACTTGTTCCAAGCAGTGATTTGATAGATGGTTTTTGGAAAACCTTTCGATGTGCTCAACAACTGATTTTCGAGCACATTGACTGTGTGTATCTTTCAAAATAAATATGTTTCTGATGAAATTTGGTTTAATGTTATAAAAACCTTCGATGTGTCACAAAAACTTTTTTCTGAGTGACACACGATGGATTTTCAAATCAATTTTTCATTAATCAATGGGTTTCTAATTCACTGGTTCACTCACTCCGTGCTTTGTATATTTTGAGACGCTCCGGTTTGAGAATGGCTAGCACAGCTGCTAAACCCTGTCAAGGAGATTCTTCAGAATTCTACCTGATCACAGGCAGTATGTATACTGATTAACGGGGAATCGTGGTTCTTGCAACCTTATTCGATGAAAGTAAACAAAGACACTTTCGTTTATTTATCACTAACATATACTTACAGGAATCCCCAACGGTAGCAGCTGCTGGCAAGAGACATGTCAATTCACAACCCAATGCTCACACTTAAAATCCCTAATCAAAGATATCATGATTAACGAATGACCTACTACACAGCTTCCGCAACTCTGATGAGTACCATCATGATCTAAAAAAGCGTGAGTATGCCGGTCCGAAGGTCACAACATCACATGGAGGCAATACTACCACAAGGATGATTTGGAGATTTACTATGGCTGATGATCTCAAAGAATGCTCAAAGATCACACAAGTCAAAGGAACTACGTTCAAAGACTACTACATTATGTACAAAAAAATCAATGCATGAAGAATCAAGGACTACGAGTTGATTACAAGAAATTGATAGCTGAGCTTAATTTAGTATTTTCTGGGGTGACCTCCCTTAGGGGGAGATTGTTAGATATTAGAAAAAGACCTGGTCACCCCGTGTATTTTACCGTTTATTGTTGCTCGTATTTAAGTAGTTAATGTATGACAGTCGGTAATGGGCCACGTATTAAACCCAAAGTATAAGCCATTTACCAAGGCCTTAGGCCGGTTTTGTATGCAATATATAAGCCTCTCCCATGCCAAGGGAGAGGTGGGTTAGTCATTCACTTAATACAATTTCATTTTCTCTCACTAGAAAGTTCTCTCTCACTTTCTCTCTCTAGACTTGGCTAATCTACTTGTCATCCGATTATGTTATGATTTCCAATAACCTACAATATTCAAGCATCAAATCTACGAACCAATCAAAATGAACATTATTTATGATAGCTGTATCTAGGGGCCGAGCATATTGGATCCTCGACCAGGCCGGACCAAAAAACTGGACCGAACCAGACCCAACCGAACGTATTTCGGTCCGGTCCTCGGTCCATGCTTTTTGTTACATTCGGTCCTCGGTTCTGTTCGGTCTTACAAAAAACCCGATGATTATGCCTTGTAGGACTGGACCGGACCGAAGATCGAACCAGACCGGACCGACCTTGACCGGACCGTACCATTCCGGTCCGATCCACGATCCGGTGTTTTGGAACAATTCGGTTTCGGTCCGGTCTGGTCTTGGCCGGTCCGGTCCAGTTTTCGGACCGTAAGCACCCCTATACCTATGTATAAGTTTACACATAACTACGGTTATTATTTTAGTAATATAGGGATACAATACGACCTCTTTTGTGTTTTATTATTTTAAAGTTAGAGTTTTGGGTAGGGCTATAAACGAACTAAACGTTCAGTGAACATTTCATGAACCGTTCGGTAAAAAGTTCGTTTATGTTCGTTTATTTATTAAATGAACGAACATGAACAACATTTTACGTTAGTTTAATTAAATGAACGAACATGAACAAAAGTCTTGTTCGTTCATTTACGTTCGTGAACGCCCGGTTATTCGTTCGTATATGATCGTATATATGTTTATATTCGTCTATCGTATCTTTCTATTATATAGTTTTATAATTGATTTACTTAAATAAAACAACACTTATAAAACACAATATTGTGTATATTTTTGTAAATTTTATCTTTATCTATGTTCGTTCGTTTATGTTCGTTCATTTATGTTCGTTTAGTGTCTTATTTAACGAACATGAACAACGTTATTTCTTAATAAACGAACCTGAACAAGAAAATTTGTTCGTTTAAGTGATCTTGTTCGTTTATTTGTCCAGCTAAAATTAAATGAATGAACATGAACAAGTCTTCGTCCGTGTTCGTCAAGTTCGTTTACAGCCCTAGTTTTGGGTACAGGGCTGGGTACTCCTCTCCCCTCCCTTCACTCACGCGCCACTCCCGAATTAGTGAACTGATTCAAGCTAATTATGAGTAAACGATTATTTTTCTAAAAAAAAAATAATTTTAATATTTCTTTTTTACACTATTTATATTACTGCAGTTTATCAAAAAGTGCATACTCTTTATTAGATACACATACTTTCTATCAAAATATTTTAAAGCTTGTTCTCTTTTACATACCATTGAAGAAATCAAAGCTAAAGTAACAAAACAAGAGGATAACATTCGTATTCAAGCACTTTGCGACTTAGCTATACAGTTTCACAAAGTGAGAACATCTAAAGATGATAATATTAAAGTATACAAGGAATGCAAAGAAATTTTGAAATAAAGACGTGCTTTGATCGAAGCTTTTCTAAAAGATGAATTTTGGAAAAATTACGAGATTCATAATGATTAGTTTGATTTGGCGGCAAAAATACAACGTTAAATCAATGCTAAAGTTATTTGGATGCATACGAAAAACAAATAGGACGATTGTGTTTTTCTTTTCGTGTCACATTTTTTAGTTTTCGTATTGTTTTTTAAATTTCGTATGTTTTTTTTTCGTATTGTACCTTGTATTTTTATTTGAATCAATGAAATTTAGTTAGCTTGAAAAATGGAAGAAAAAAAATGGTAGTTTTTAAAGGTGAAACTGGCTTAAGCCATGAAAATAGTGGGTATTTTGATGTGTGAGTGAGTTAAGTGATTAGCTTATGTGGCATTAAAGTGTCAAACTGACTTGATTCAGTCCATGCCGCGGTACATAGTGTTTTTAGTGTGAAAAATATATGGGTTTGGTTATCGGTACACCTTCAAAAATGTTGCCAATACCTCTTTAAATTTTTAAAATTTTTATTTTATTTTTATAATTTTGTTTGTATTATAAAACTTAAAATATAAAAAACAAAACAAAAAATATAAAGTTTGATAAGACAAAAGTAGTAAAATGTTAGGATCTAGAACTAGATAGATCTTCTAGCCTTTGTGGTTGTATAGTACTTATGTAATCACAAGTATATACGTGNTGAGTGAAGCTGTATTCACTAAACGTTTTTGGTCCTCATAAATGTTTTACTTAAACCTATGAATTCACTCAACTTTATGTTGACCGTTTTAGCATGTTTTTCTCAGGTGCTTAGCTTTGGACTTCTTGATGTGCTATGTGGAGTCTACGTGCAATATGATACCCTTTCAAGACTTATCAAAATATCATACTCGTTGTCCTTTGAAAACTAAATTATGCTTCCGCTACATTTTACTTATGCTTCCGCAAATGTTTAATTTCTTTTAAATATTGTAAAACTTATTTATTTTTAAACAATGCAACGAGTTATGATTTCCAAAACGTCCATTAGTGGTCGTTCTCTTGTGCCTTGTGTTCGGATTATGATGACGTCACGCCCTCAGACACGTATTCCGTCCAGGCCCCGTCTGGGGGTGTGACAATATATTAATTAGTAATATTGATTATTAGATAACGAATTCCAACAGTGACATCATGAGCCGTTCGTATGGTGATATAATTACATAAAAATGCTAAAAACGCATATTTTTGATAATTATCTTGTTTTTTGTGTGCGACCCTTTTAGAGTTTTATTTTTGTGAAAATAATGACTCCTAAGAGACTAAAATTCTGGAAAATAAAATGTGATTATGGTTTTTACATGATTATTAATGTGTATTATGTTACATGGTTTGTAATTCACTTTTTTGGCTTATTATTGTTTATTTACTTGTTTAAATTAATAACCATGTTTTTACGTGCATGTAAATCATGGTTCATTAGCATAATATGTTAATTATCAATAATTTTTATATGGTAATTTGTTTATATGAGAAAACCAATTAAATGCCTTTATTTGCTTGCTCGTTTGATTGTTTTTTAGTGCTAATCGCATGACCTTCATGCACAAAAAACTTATTTCCCGATTCTCTGTTAAGAGTTAGACTATGGAAATTTTTTGGGAATTATTAACTAAATTACCTAAACACTTCTATTGTGTGAAAAAGGCAGGGAAGACTTTTTCTTTGTCTAATCATGGTCTAAAGTCGGTTAACTGATTCAATCAGCTTTGCAGTTTTTGTTATATACCAAGTTTAAGACCTTTGCAGTTGATTTATTTGATGTATGTGTACCTCTTATTCTAGGATGATTCTGAAACCAAGTTGGGGGTCTTATTTTGGTCATTGGCTTGCCCAATAATTAGGCGTTTTATTGGTCGCTTGTTTGCATAAATGTTTATATATTTTTTAAAGGGTTTCCTCGTTAAAGTATTACTCAAAAAATGATTCAGTACAACGGATGTGGGTAAATCCCACATCTCGACCCGTTACATAGGCAAACTAACATAACAAGCACAACTACTCAAAAGGAGGATACAACTATAACTAGATTACATTTGACTTAAAACATCAAAATAAAATATATTTCTTCTTCTAGCCACGAACCAAAATATAAAAATCATCACAAATACCCTAAAGGTTTTCAGATATATCATGACTTTCATACAGATCATTATTATAAGGGTCGTAATCAACATCCTATTTTATTTCCCTCTATTGTTCCAACAGGCTATTAGTACCATATACACTATCATTGCCCATTGTTAAACATGTTGATGCTATAAAAACTGCATGGTCATCGACCACATCTTCTACCTCACTATCACTGTCAACATTTTCCATAGAGATAACCTTAGGTAACGGATTCCCATTATCATCCACAAGAGTAAGTTTCTCATCCATAATTATCAATTCTTTCAACTATAGGGCTAAGACTAGTAGTGCTAGATGCTACATGAAAGAATCCCTAATGAGACAGAGACCCGCCAAATTTCCCTTTTACCAGCCAAATTTGAAGTCCCCTCATTTGTACCCAAATCAACATTATTTTCAACCAATTAAGCGCATCAAATGGGTTTGAATTACTAATCTTTTCTAGGCTCCACATCTTTCTTCTTTTTGCCACTAGTTTTGGCATTATTCTTATTAGAGACACGTCTTAAAGCTGGTTTAACTGGTTTCAAACCCACCTTAGGACCAATAGGAACACCTCTTGCAGCATGTCTAAGATTCTTCAAGTTCTTCGCCAAATCCAAGCCTATATTCTTTTGACACACATCTAGAACGTGACCAAAGACCTTAAAACTCGAACACCTGGGAGGTTTCCACTCATACTCAAAATAAAGAGTACACATATAGAACCCTCACCAACAAGTTTAGGAATAACCACCATGATAGTATCTTTCAACTCTACATCGACCCGAAGCTCAATCATTGCTCTAGCATAACTTGACATACCCCATGATTGCATGCACATGTCAGATGTGTAAGTGGTCCAACATTAAAGGAGTACCAAGTTTAGTAGCAATGACACTCAACCCATCCTTGCTAAATGCTATATAGGAACACCATGGAACTTAACTAACATGAACATTACAAACATCTTCTTCCGATAAGTTCACATCTGGATTCCACTATTTTAGAATAAATGGATTATTTTGAATAAACCAAGGACCATTCTCAAGCATTGCATCCATTCCCTCCTTAGAGCTAAACTTGAAGAAAAATAACTCTTTAGACGAGTTCAATATTGATTTGACAAGTCCATATTTACTCCAAGTGTTCTTGACATAGTTTGCAACAACGAGATACGCCAACCATTTTTCCAAGAAGAAACCATAAACTATATTAGCAAAACGTTCACTAATATCTCGAACACACTCCATTAAAATAGCCACATCATCCCCGTTCCCCGCCGGTGCAAGTAAAGTGTGAAAATTCACACTTTTCCTACTTGATTCACCTGTAACCAACTTGGCAAACGAAACAAGGCTCTTAGGTTTCTCAATCAAATCAGGCTCTTTAATAACCTCACTAGCCGAACCTTGGACATACGAAGGTTCCGTAGGTACGACATTAATATACAAGACCGACCTTATATTATCAACTGTAACAAATTCCAACAATCGAATCTTGCATAGGAGTAGTACCCTCCCAATATCACCATGTTGCTTTTCTTTCACACCTCTCCCACCCCCACTCCTTTTTTAACTCGAAAAACCTCATTCCATACCTGGCACATACAAACCCTAAACGATACCCAATAGCAACAGATTTGAGACCACAAACAAAAAGATATAAAACTTAAATCCCAACAATCACCAATATTGATTAAACCCTACAAAATTTATAGTTAGATCAGGCAAGAAGTGTTTAAAACCTTCTAACCAATAACTGAACAAGAAAAGTAGAACAATAAGGAATCAGGTGTAATACCAAAGTTGTGAATTAATGGAACCCTAAATTGAAAATAAACCCTAACGTGAAAAAAAAACTCTAAGAACACAATGATTATGAAGAAGTAACAATCAAACACGAGTTTTAATGGAACTTAAATGAGAGCCGGTGGTAAATAGAGGTTAACAATGATTTAGGAAAAAAACGATAAGGGTTTTTCTTGTGTATAGCCAAAATCGCCAGAGGGATAAGAGGCGCTTCGTTTTTCTTTGATTTTTTAAATGTTTATATGTTTAGTGTGATCAATTGATTCGACTTTTGGTTTTTGCTTTATATATACATGTGTCAACTTTTTATATATATTATGCAAAAAATGTTTTGAAAAATTAATATGGACTAAAAGCTATTGTAATAATAATCTATTAGAGACTAATGTCTTGCATTAAAAAACTCACTAGGCTTGGGCTTACATACCATAATTTTCTCATGCATTTAAAACAATGTAAGATACTAGTTTTTAATACATTATTGTTTGCTTATTGTATAGTGCTTGGCGTTTACAATTAGCTTGATCGATGAGCAATATATATGTAAAATTATTGAATTGCATCATTCTAAAACTCATTTGGTTGGTTTTACAGTAATTGGCTTCAGCAAAGAAACATGCAGGTCCAATACTTCTACGTCAACTATTTAACAATATTGTAGTATGTGCTTATACTATAATGTTGTAAACTTAATCTTATTATCCTTAATTTTAAATCACTTGGGGATTATAAAATATAAAGGACTTTTTAATACATAGAAATTAAAATAAGAAACAATTTTAGAATTTGTGTTACAAGGATCTAGCATGCTTCCTTGTACACATTTTTGGTACATATATTTTATCAAAATCATTATACCTTTAAAATTAGTCTTTGCCATCCAAGTACAAGATCACTTGTATTTGCTTTTTACTTTAAGACAATCTTAGGTAAATTACAATCCCAAGGTAATAATAATCGTAGAGTCAGACTCGAGATCAATTATTACAGATTCTCTATTGGACGACTTAAATCAACTATGTTGGTCAGACATTCGACCTGAGGCATATGATGGGGCAAAATATGTCAACTTGACATTGTTGTTTCGAACAATATTTCCTTTCTCTTGACATTATAATTCTAGATTATAGTACCTTGAACTCCATTCTAACTAAGAGTTGCACATGTGTCAATTATCACTCGTTGATTATCTTTTGAGTTTATCATTTCTAGTATATCAACTACATTAATGGTAGAATGTCAAGTTAGATCTTAAACTCTTGTTAAAATTAATTGTTTATTTATTTAGAAATGGGTAGTTAATTTTTTAAGATATTATTATCAAAAATACTAAAAATCAACTGTGCATGTTTTTTTAATGTATTAATGCAACGTATACCGTAAACAACGGTTTGTTCTTTTCTTATGGAAGACAAACCGTGTCTATTTTCCTTGAGAAAAAGAAAGACTTATTCCAATACTTTTTACTTGTGAGAAATTTATAATAGGAACAAAAGAATTGTCCTAAATTCTAATAAAACTCATTGCAAACTTACATGTTAATGTTAATTTCACTTCTTATTCTATCAAGATAGCGTCATTACCCTTATTCGGTTTTGAAATATTTTGAATCATAATAAGACACTTGGATAACTAGATAACTTCTATCTATAGCTACCAAATGACAATATATTGTTTAATCAAGACATATTTATGAGGTTTAATTGGAAGATGGAAATATCACCGCAAAAGTGGTAAAGGTAATAACTAGTATTATTTATCTAGTTGTTTGCTTCAACCCACTTAAGGCGATATACACCCTTGGGGTAAAATAGGTCAATTGAGGAGGAATTGCATGCTAACTTTTCAAGTTAATAAATAGCTTAGATAGCTAGTTCATCATTTGTAGAACTTGAACACACTTCCTTGGTTATCTAAGTACTTGCTTACTAGTCCATGCGACTCAAATTAGCATTAATGTGTAGAAGTTCAAGATATAGAAAGATAAATTGCTATTTAGTTTTACTAGTGAAGGAACATTCATAATGTTTTCTAGTCTAGTGGGAGCAATGCATTTTATGGATAAAATTGACATACTTGCAATGTTGTCAAATTTAGTAGGAGCTATGAGTTGTTTACCTTATAGGCATCTTATTTTATTTCTTGCTTGGTTGGAAAAAATACTTTACTTTCCAAGTATGAAACATCTTCTTTTATTAAGAATTATAGCATATTATTTTATGAGATGACTTTTTGACTTTGAGATGTCGCTTCCTGTTATGTTATCTTTAAGATAGTTATGCAAGATTCCTTATTAAACAGAAGAGTTATATATACACTAGCTATGTAAATATGTTTTAACTTAACTTAATTCATATTCTAAATGTGACACTGTCATATTGTTGATACAACAAACTAACTAGCATAGTGTTGTTTTATGTGTGAGGTTGTGCGCTGCACAAGTGGGAGAAATCTTGATTGTGTGCAAGGAAAAACTCAAACTATATGACTAATGGTTTTTCTTGATTGCGAAGTAAGAAAACTAACATTCTTCTAGGACTCCTACACATAAAATGTGTGTTTCCCTATTAAGAACATATGTCACGATAAATAGGTAAGCTACATGATCATGGTTTCTTGGAAAGTCATAAACATGGAGTTACAAAATTAACTTGAAATTACTATTGAGGCCATGATTCGGCACTTGGTTTTACTTTAATTTAATAATTGTTATTCTTCTTGTTAAGACATGTACATTAAGTTATTTACTTGTTAAAAAGACTTATATCGTAAACTAAGACATTTTTTTAGGTAAAGGGTATCCCTGGTAAATTTATTACTTCAAAAACAATTAAGTATAATGGACGAGGGTGAATCCCACATCTCTGCTCGTTAAATAGGCAACCTACTTCCTTAAAGGAAGGTATATAAAGTGACCAGACTACAAATGACTTAATAATTTCAA
>BQNB010024053.1:0-56631 GCA_026074375.1 Tanacetum coccineum
AAATTATGCCAATGAAGCATACATTTGAGTATATGGAGCAAGTAAAAAGATGTGTCGTGATATCCCACTCCGCTAACCATAAGGTGGGGGTTCAAACTAAGACGTCTTTACTTCTAGGGATTTGGTGTGTTATGATATCTCACCAGGAAGCGAGGTCTAGGTGAGGGTTCAAACTAAGACACCTATCCTTAGCCGTATTAGGAAGAAGGTGTTGATGTGATTTCCCACTGCGCAAGCAACGGGGTGGGTTTTCAAACTAAGAACACCGGTCGTTGGTTGTGATATCCTACTAGGGAGCGAGTTTTGCTAATTGTATTGTGCAGGAACGAATATTTAAGAAAAGGACAAAAAACGAAGCCAAAATGACAAAACCGGACTCGGAATGGAAAAGCAAGGAAAAGACAAAGTCAAAGTCCAAGCCCAAGCCTGAAAAAGTCAACAGAAAGTCAACCCAAGTCAACCACGAAGCCAAAAGTCAAAGAAATATAAGTTTAGGGACTGAACTTGTAAATCCCTAAACTTATATTTAAAGAAGAAAAGAGGAAAACAAACATTTTATTTAAATCATATATCATGTTGGGAGTTTAGAAGTTCACAAGTCATAAGTATGAGTGCTTAACATTTTAGTCTTAATATTGACAAATGATCTTGTATTTAATTGCTTGGTTTGAGATCTAGTGACAAATTCGGGGGACTATGAATTTACCCTTCAGGACATCCTATAGATTATTCTATGGACGCTTCTCATTCTATGATCCCAATGTTGATTAAAATTAAAGGAATCAAACAGTATTTAAAGTAAAATAAAAATAAAAAGGAAAATCCAAAAATATTAGGGATAGTTAGTGTACATATAAAAAATGGTGAAAACGGGACTCGTCGAAGCTATTGATTCTTTAGTTTCCCTTGACGAACACTTAGCTACTTTTCGAGGTAATTAGTCGAGGGGGTTCAAGATTCTTAGTTTTCTTGAGTGTTTACTTCATAACATTGCGTGAGGGCACGGCAATACCTTAGTATGGGGGATTTTGGTATGTGCTTAATTACACATGCCATTTTCC
Source organism: Tanacetum coccineum (assembly GCA_026074375.1). Classification (NCBI taxonomy): domain Eukaryota; kingdom Viridiplantae; phylum Streptophyta; class Magnoliopsida; order Asterales; family Asteraceae; genus Tanacetum; species Tanacetum coccineum. The sequence continues at coordinate 1,062 of BQNB010024053.1, forward strand.
ATTCTATACGGACTTAAATGACTAAAAACATACCAAAAATACATTGTATTTGTATGTTTGCGTTTGTATTATGCAGGAAACGGATATTCAACCAAAAGGAACAAAAAGGAAGCCAAAAAGTTGCTCTCACCAAATTAACACAACAAACACACAACAAAGAAGCTGCTCAGTTATAAAAGAAGAAGAAGACAGAAGAAAAGAGTAGTTTTTTTTTAGTTTTTATTTTCAGTTTGTAATTTTTCGTGTTCTTTTAAGCATTTTCTTTTAAGTCTTTAAAATTCAGCTTTCAGTACTTGTACTCTTGTTCTTTCATCTTGTACTTCATCATTTGAGTAATAACAATTCAGTTTTCAAAGTTTACTTGTCCTTTGATTTCAATTTTAAGTCGATTTCATCCAATAAGCTCTCAATAAGCTCATTTGAGCTTATTACTGTTCATAAGCTCAAAATCAGTCAAAGTTTGTTTTTAAGCAAGTCATTTACTCAATCTAATCAATTTACATCCAAATCATGATTACTTGAGGTGTTTTGAGTTTACTTTGAAGCTAAAAGGAGAAATAAGCTGTTATAGCTTATTGAGCTTTAATGCTCAAGGTTTAGAGGCTAGGAGCCATTAGGTTTTTTTTTTAAGCCACTCACTCTACAAGAGTGGCTTAGTGACTGAGACAACAAAAATTTAGGTTTTACTTTTCTAAATTTCAATTTAGCATTCATAGCTTATTACATATTGCTTATTCTCTTTTATTCTTGTGCTTAACCTGTTGCATTTAGCTTAGATAGCTTATAGTTATAATTGTCTTAAGTTGTCTTAGTCAAATTACTCAACTAGATTTCATTATTTATTTTTTTTTAATTCTGTCATTAAGTAGTATAAGCCTAGCTGAAGAAGTAGCTTATATTCACTAATAAGCTAGGCAATTTATAGCTTAAATAGTTTAATTAGGTCATTTTAAGTAGAAGTGGATAAAAGGTTTTAAAAGTTTTAGCTTCAAAATAGATTTTAAGTCCACTTAGCTTTGACAGCTTTCAATAAAGGGGTGTTTGGCATAAGCCTTAAAATGGGTCAAAACAAGCCTTGGCATGGGTTGAGGTAACTTAGCTTGATTAAGCTTAAGTTTTAAGCTTGTATTAAGCTGTTTTTAAGAGTTCCAAGGTTTAAAAATTGTTTTCCAAGGTTTTCTAAAACCAATTTTGAAACTGTGACTTTTAAGAGACACCACAAGTGCTTATTTAGTTAAGCACTTGTGGTTTGAGTTTAAGTGTCAAAAAGAGTGTGTTTTGAGAGTGTTAAGAAGCTGTCAAAACTCCCTTGTCTTTTGACTTTGGTGAGTCAAAATTCACCAAGTCTTTGAGTAGCAGTTTTTAAAAATCCAAAAGCTCTTTTTCACCCAAAGAATTCAGCAAGTGTTTATGGTTTGTAAAAGCTAAAAATTGGTGCATAAGCCCCTCTTACACTATACCCCATCTGTTTGAGCTTATTTTATTGTTTAGAGCTTATTTGACAGCTTTTAATAAGCTGTCAAATAAGCCACTTCAGTTAAGCTTAAATCTCCCCTGGTGTAAAGGGGAGATTTTAAGCCCCTTTTTCTTTGTCTTATTGTGTTACAAAGCCCAAGTTTTTTGCTTATTTCAAGAGCTTATAAGCTATTAAATAAGCCCTCTAAGTTTCAAACCTTGAAGAGCTTATTTGATGGCTTATTTTTAAGTCCAAACCTGCCCTTTGGACTGTTTTGCTAAGTGTTTATATAAGATTACTTAAATTTTCATTTTTTGCTTATTCAGCTTATTTCATAAGCTCATTTTGTTTTCTAGTAGCTTTTTAGGGTAGTACACTTAGTTTTTGTACCCATTGCTTTTCTTTTTAGCTTATTTGAATGCCCAAGCTTAGCTTTTTAGCCAATTAGCTTAGTTTTAGTATTTCTGTCATCATAAGCTCTTCACAGCTTATTTCAACCTTAAGCTTACCCTTTTTAGAGCTTATTTAGAGTAGTTAGATCCACCTTAGCTTACTTTCTCTTTGTCACAGCTTATTTCGACCCTAAGTCCAAAAGGACTTAGCTCATTTTTGCCTTTAAATCCTTTTAAGCAAACTGTCGAACTTTAAGCTGAATTTTCAGCTTATTTAGTGCTTTTCTCAAAAAGTTGTAGAAGACAAAGTTGTTAAGCCCCACGAGCTTAACAACTTTGCTTCTTTGAGTTTTCAAAAAAAAAAAAGGGGAAAGACACTTGGCCCGGGTGAGCAAGACTCGAACCCGGGACCAAGCGATACATCCCCCTTTCCACACACACTCTACCACTGCGCCCTTGGGTCTTTTTCGTTAAAGACCCAAGGGCTTGTGTATTTATACACATTTTAGCCTTTATAGCCCATAAGCTGTAAACAGCTTATTCGGGGCTTATTTCCTAAGCTTATTTTTGTTTCTTATTTTTCCTAGGACTGTCTTAGTGTCTAGTATTTTCTATAAAATTTTCAGAATTTTTTGTAATCTTTTACTATTTTTTATAATTTAATTTAGTTTAAACTTTTAAAAATTCATAAAAAATACAAAAATTATCAAAAAAATATTTTTCTTTTTTATAAAATTTTATTTTGTCGTATAGTTCGTAGGAAAATTTCAAAAAATTTCGTAGGGTCATTTTTACAACTTTCCTTTTTTTAAAGAGCGGTCCGGGTGCGGGATTTTGTTTTGACTCGTTTTTGGGTCAAACGAACTCCGTTTTCGGTCTCGTCTTTTTCATTCTTCGTTATTTGTCCCGTAGAGTAGTTTAGAGGTGAAAATTTCTTCGTAGGGTTATTTTTAAAGATTTTAGGTTTTTCCCCCTTTGTTCGGGATTCGTGCTTGCGTTTTATATCTAAATTCATAATCACTTTAGTTTTTCTTAACATTTTTGTTCTTATCATCTAATTTGACTTTTCCACCCTCTCAAATCAATTCCTTCCTTCAAACTCAAATCTTCGACTGTATCGATCTTCCAGCACAGCCTCGTTGGGGATAAACGACCCGGGAACACTCTATACTACTTCTCGGTTTCATTGATTCTGCTTTTAGACTATTCTTACTATATATTTTATATTTATTATATTATATATTTTAAGGTGTAGTTTGGACGGATCAATTTTTGGCGCCGCTGCCGGGGAGGCTGTGAAGCCGACTATCGTTACGTTTGATCAATTGTGTTTGAAACTGTGAATATTTTCTTTTATTATAAAAATATAAAAAAGTACAAAAATATTTTTCATTTCTTTTAGTATAATTATCAGATAAAAACCAAAGAAAAAACCAAAAACATAAAAACATTGTCCATAAAAAAGAAATAAAATTCACAAATTGGTAAAATACCAGCTAATGGGTTGGGTATACCTCTAGCCCAGAAATATAAATATTCTCAACTGAGTGTAATTATCATAATAACTTCGGTGGAACTTTTGGTTCCCAACTATAACAAAAGATTTAAAAACTTGCCTTTTGTGTCTCTTACGACGTACGGCTCACCTTGAAAATTTAAACAAACTATAAAGTGGGTATAAGGAGGGTTGTTCCGAGGAACTACGACCCGAAAGGAGAAATAAGCTTCGCGCTATTCCTACTCCTCCGCTCACCTGTGCGTTTATCTTTTTGAGAGCTACCGTGAAGTAAGTAGATTATTTGAGGTTTAGTGTCCCCCCCCCCCCCCCCCTATCTCATTGTTCCGTTAGAAATCATTTGTGGGGGTGGGGGGGGGAGGGAGGGGAATATTTCGTTTGAAAAACCAAAAAAAATTAAAGTAAATTTTCTTTTTTATATTTCTAATTTTGTGGAGCGCACTCGTATCTCGAAGCCGCTTAGACGTCGCCAACCACAAGTGTGTCGACGAAACTTCTGTGAATCATCCAATCTTGAGAACCAGATTAATCCTCCCATAGTTACGATGACGATAATCGAACTATGCGCAATTACGCGAAGCACCCCACCGAGTTACGATGATGCGATAAAGATATTCCGGAAATCACCGCGAATAACTTTGATATCAAGCATGGTCTCTGTATGCTTGTCCAAACAAGCAATTTTTTGGAAATGATAAAGAAGACTCCATCCACATCCGATTATTTCAACAAGATCACTCTACTATGAAGGAATTCCGCACGAACCAAATACTTCGGTTAAACTTATGCTTTTTCCCGATTTCTACTCGAAGGGCAGCCCGATATGCATGAAAAAGAACCCCTCTCGTCGATTCAAACATGGGATGATCATGTTTCGAAATTCATCAACAAATTCTTCCCTCCCTCTAAAAGACAATCTCAGAAATGAAATCACGAGATTCATGCGAAAAATTTGATGAGACGATTTACTGATTCTTGGGATCGTTTCTGATCATAGTAAGAGTGGATGCCCTCATCATGGTTTTTCAGAATTGCATAGACTCGATACATTTTATAATGCCCTAAACACAAATGATCAAGATTCATTGAACTCTGCTGCCGGTGTAACTTCTATAGAAAAAAATGCCTCGAGAATGTTTAAAAATCATCGAGAGAAGACTAGAGGTACGTCAATCAATAGAAACAAAGCTGTTGTTAAAAAGCAAAAAATGAGTACAAGCTCTTCCACCCCAGCAGTCTCATCTGATGTTGCTGAACTCAAAGACATGGTTCGGGCATTAATTCTCGATAGAAAGAACCAGACCCCAGCTTCCGCCCCCGTGAAAGCGGTCGAGGAAAGTTGTGTGACTTGCGGTGGAGCTCATTCATATCAAAGTTGTCCCGCCACCGATGGCAATGTTTATCATGACAACATTCAAGCTTCAATCAAGGGAATACCAGTGCCCGACCTCCAATGGTTGCTAACCAAATTCGACCTCCCGGTTTTCCTCCTATGCAAAGCCATCAAAACAACCAAAATCGGGGGATAAATTTCAATCAAAATCGGGGGAACAATTTTAACCAAAATCGGGGTAATAATTTCAGTCAAGGACCAATTTATCAACCCCAGGTTAATCAACCCCCAGCTTATCAAGCTCCTGTTTACCAAACTCCCGCTCCTCAGACACAAAGCGTGTCTAAGACCGATTTTGATAGCTACGTAAAGGCTAATGATGCAGTTATGAGGAATATGCAAAACCAAAATCAAGTTCTGCAAAACCAAGGTCAAAACCTGCAAGCTCAATTGAACAACTTGGCTACTCAATCAAAGCTTGAAAGCATGCTAGGAAACTTTAATCAAAAATGAATACCGCTTCCTTTTACCCCTTTTTTATTTTTACCGGTTCCGGAATCCTTCCTGTAAGCACTGTTACCAACCCAAAGGAATATTTAAAAGGTGTCACTACCCGAAGTGGTGTTACCATCCAAGGACCGAAAGCAGTTAATCATGACACCGAGGTAACAAAGGACACGATGCCTCCTGCTAATAACGGAAGCACCGAAAACGTCCAACCTCCTATTATTAAATTCAGTCCTCGTAATCCAATCCCTGAGCCCAATGTTGCTCCTGTTGTTACCCCACTTCAAAGCATCAATTCCATTTCCTCAAGAAGAAATGACGAAGGACGCAAGGAAAGCTACGACCCACGAGAAATTCAATGAAATCTTTAGAGACTCTTAGATCGAGATAGCTTTACCGATGCCCTTTGGATGCTCATGCTTAAATTTGCTTCAACTTAAAAACCTAATTGGAAACAAAGAAAAACTGCGCGATATTGGCAAGAACTCCTTGAATGAGAACGGTCAGCGGTCATCCTCAACAAGTTACAAAAGAAACTTGGAGACCCTGGCCGATTTCTGATTCCATGTGAATTTACGGGGATTACTACATGCAACGCATTGGCCGACCTTGGTGCGAGCATTAATCTCATGCCTTATTCTGTCTGGAAAGATCTCGCTCTTCCCGAACTAACCCCAACTTGCATGACGTTAGAACTAGCAGATCGTTCAATCACTGAACCAATCGGTATTGCTAAAGACGTCCGTACTACATGGTGGAAAGATTTCAAATTCCAGCTGACTTCGTAATTATTGATTTTGAACCAACCCCCGAGTACCTTTAATTCTCGGGCGATGTTTCTTGAAAACCAGTCATGCTTGATAGATGTTTATGAAGGTGAGATTACCCTTCGTGTTGGCAAGGAGCCATCACATTCATCTGACCAAACATCCAAAATACACAGCTGATTATCAACCAAATAGACGGTAAACAAAATATGACTTCATTGATAATGGCTTTGTTGATGAGTAATTCTCAAAGGTCCTAGGATTTTTTCAAACGTGATCGCGAGTGCAATCCCGACTCCATATTTTATGGCCTATTGTTTCTACTGCGCTCCAATCTCACTCCTTTCGGGACCAGTGACTTTCTTTTAATGGAAGAAGCGATTCGATTCTTGCATCTAGAAGATGATCCAACTTTCAACTGAAGTTGATCCAACTTACATTCGAGATCCTGAGGGGACATCCTGCTTCATAGAAGCAATTTGAACCAGTGAACCACCACCCCCCACCCAAAATCATGAACAATAACTGCCTGAGTAAGGAAAGAACTCAAACACTGTGAAGCAAAAACCGTTGCAACTTCCGTTGATGAACCGTCCCTAGGTTCAACTCAAGGAACTGCCTACCCCCTCCTTGAGTACGAGCATTTTTAGAAGGTGGGGGGGACGACAAGTTGCCTGTCATAATGCTAGAAAGACTTAAAAGATGAGGAAAAGGCAGCTCATCTCAAGGTTCTCAAGTCCCACAATCGAGCTCCCAACGCTTGGAAACTCCTCCGATATAAAGGGTGTTAGAGCCCAGAATTTTAATAACTTACAAAGATTCTAATGGAAGAGGACTAACGAACCATCTGGCAAAGTCAGAGAAGGTAAACCCAAAAATCCACGACGTTATCAAGAAGTAGAGGTTGAAAAATCTCCTCGACGCTGATGATTTACCCCATCTCTGACAGCCCTTGGGTGAGCCCGGTACACTGTGTACCTAAGAAAGGAGGTATGACCGTCATCACAAATGAAGAGAATGAACTAATTCCTACTCGATTGGTCACGGGATGGCGAGTATGTATTGATTACAGAAAACTTAATGAAGCCACGCCCCGCGAAAAGGACCACCTTTTCCCATAAATGCCTTTACTAAGCTGAGCGAAGACCAAAACATGCGCCTCCGAAAGACATAGCAGACGAAGACAACGAAGTACCACAAAGTCTACTACCCCGTATAGCGGCTTCTCAGGGTTATTTTCAGAGCCCAAATTGAACCCAGAAATGATCAAGATAAGACAACCTTCACTAGCCCATGACGGAACTTTTGCCTATCGTCGCATGCCTTTTGGGCTTTGCAAATGCTCCCTGGCACGTTCCAAAGAGTGTATGATGGCAATCGTCCATGATATGATTTGAAAAAACGATGGAAGTATTGTATGGATGACTTTTCGGTCTTTGGTAGGACTCTCTCTACGTGCCTAACGCATTTGGAAAAGATGTTGAAAAGAGTGTGACGACACCAATTTGTCTTTAACTGGGAGAAGAGCATTTTATGGTGAAGGAAGGCAAGGTTCTCGGAACAACAAATTTTCTAAGTCAGGAATTGAGTTTGATCGTGCTAAAGTTGAAAGTTTATAGCCAAGCTCCTCATCCGACTACTGTGAAAGTGTCCGTAGTTATCCTTGGGCACGCCGTTTTTAACCGACGATTCATTCATGACTTCTCGAAAATTGCCCGTCCAATGATCATTTGCTTGAAAAAAGAGACACCAAATTCTTCTCGGATGAGTGTGATCGATTCTCTTTAATACCTCAAAAGATAAATTGACTGAGGCTCCGATCTTAATTGTGCCATCCGACTAGGAACTTGCCCTTTGAACTGATGTGCGATGCTAAGCGACCTCTCGCATTGAGCATGCAGTCCTCGGCAAAGAAAAAAACAAGCATTTCCCAACCTATACACAATGCAGCCAGACTATGAACGAGGCTCAAACCACTACACTACTACCTAACAAAGAATTACTTGCCGTAGAGTATTCCCTTTGGAGAAATTCCGGTCGTATCTGTGATGTCCAAAAGCCATAGTGAATACTGACCAATCTGCCATCAAGTATCCTCTTTCCCAAAAAGGATCTAAGCAAGACACATGCGGTGAATCCTATTGCTCCAGAGAAATTTGACATTGATGTTACGAGACAAAAAAAGGGCAGAAAATCTTGCTGCATACCCCCCCCCCCCCCCCCCATCATTCAAGACTGGAAAATCCACACCCAGAAAAGATCGCAGAACAAGGAAATAAATAGAAAGCATTTCCGCTCGAAACCCTTTGATCTATTGAGCTCTGAAAGATGATCGTACCTCATGGATTGCAGATTTTTCACACACTACTACCATGCGGGGAATCGTTACAGGAAATGACATCCCAACAAAAAAGTAAATTTCTTTCAATGGATGACAAGCATTATTTCTGGGATGATCCCTAATCTGTTTTAAAACTGTGGCTTGACCAAGTGATCAGACGTTGTGTTTCTGGGCAAGAAGCTTTAGACATTCTCAAAGCTTGCCACAGTGGACCTACTGGGGGACACTATGGTGCCAATTACACAGCAAGAAAGATCTTTGATTCAGGATTCTATTGGCCCACCATCTACAAGGAATTCCCTATACTTTGTATCAGCCTATTGTGACATTTGTCAACGTCAAGGAAAAATTACGCCACTTGATGAGATGCCACAAAACACCTCCAAGTTTAGCGAAATCTTGACATCTGGGGCAATTGATTTTATGGGCCGTTCCCATCTTCAAGAGGGAACAAGTACATACTCGTGGCTGTTGACTACTTGTCAAAATGGGTTGAAGCAAAAGCGCTCCCCACCAATGATGCCCCGAGTTTTGTTTGCAAATTTATTTAAAAACTCTCATTTCTCCGATTGGTAGTGCGGCCCCCTGAGCTATCATAATGTGAGCAGCGGAACCACACTTTAGCCAATGAACAAGTTTACAAAGGTATGCTTAATTACGGAGTCACTCATCTTCCTCTCCACCCGCGAATCACCCACAAACCAATTAGGGCAAGTTGAGGTGTCAATCGTGGTTTTTAAAAGCGAATTCCTCGAGAGAACCGTGTGAGAGAAATCGTGCTCCCTGGACGGACAAACAATATGATGCTCTCTGGGCCTTCCGCACAGCTTACAAAACACCCATCGGGTGTACTCCATATAAGTTAGTGTACGGGAAGGCATGTCATCTACCGATCGAGTTAGAGCACAAAGCCTACTGGGCCCTCAAGCATACAAATTTTGATGTTCAAACTGCGGGTGATCACAGGAAAGTTCAACTGAATGAACTAAATGAACTTCGTGATCAAGCCTACGAAAACTCTTTGATCTATAAAGAGAAAACCAAGAGGATACACGATGCTAAGATCAAAAACCGCGTTTTCAACGTTGGTGATCGTGTTCTCCTTTTTAACTCTAGACTGAAGATTTTCTCGGGCAAATTGAAATCCCGTTGGTCTGGACCATTCACTATAGTCCAAGTTTTTCCTTATGGCACCGTCGAGTTATCTCAAAACTCCGGGCCCAACTTTAAAGTGAATGGTCATCGTATAAAACACTACTTTGGAGGGGACATACCAACCGAGGTTGTCCCAGATCTCCAGACGTTCCCCATGGACCAATAAATCTTCGGGGGAAAGGTCAAGCGTCGGGACCCTAAACAAGCGCTTCGTGGGAGGCACCCCATGCTTATCAGTAGTAGTAATAAATAAGTGTTTTTGTGTGAGAAGGCTTTCATTTTCCATTACCCGTGTTTTGTCCATGTTTTGTGTGCTTTGTGTTGTATGTCCAGGATTTCCCGGATTGTGAAGACTCTCGTGCTTACAGTATCCACATGAGTTTCACATCCTCAGCTTCATTTTGGGAATCCAGTATCCAAATCTAATCGACTAACGTTTTATCTTTTGGCACACTTCATAAACGGCCTTAGATTTACGTAGGAACCCCTTTGAAACATCGAGGACGATGTTTAGTTCTAGTAAAATAATAAAATTCACACAAAAATAAATTTTGGGGGGATCTTCGATTTGATTTTTGCCTGCAGTCGTTGTTATCACGCAATCCCGTTTTTACCACCAAATTTTTGCAAAAATACTCAAAAAAAAAAAAAAAAATTTGAAAAATTTAAAAATTTTCAAAAATAAAATAAGTGTTTTGTCACAGTTTTGACTTTCCTAATGGGTAGAATGAGAATAATTTTTGACTCGATCGGGCGTGTTGAAGCCTAGCTAGTTCCTCAACTCTACCACTTGTAGGCAAGCTTTCACGAATTCAATTGCTTCGAAATTTTAATAAGGTGAAGTACAAGATATGATTACAGTTAAATATAAGTTTATGTGCTGAACAAAAAACTTATATGGAGTAACTTGGTGGCTTTTTCTACATTAGCTTCTATCCGCCTAATCATAAGTACTCAATTCAGTTCAACTAAATCAAAATCGTGTTTTTGAAAAAACTTCAAATTTGTAAAACTTTATTTCTTTAATGCGAAGATTTTTTCTTGTTCTTAATAAATTCGAAAGTTAAAATGCCAAAGAAGCGTAAATGAAGTATGAATGCAAAAATGCATGAATATTGAACTTATGCCAATGAAGCATACCATTTGATTATATGAAGCAAGTAAAAGAGGTGTCGTGATATCACACTCGCTTACACGAGGTGGGGGTTCAAAATACGAACATCTTTATTCTAAGGATTTCGGTGTGTTGTGATATCTCACCAGGAAGCGGAGGTCTAGGTGGGGTTCAAAACTAAGGACACTTAACCTTAGCCATATTAGGAAGAAGGTGTTGATGTGATTTCCCACTACGCTAGCAACGGGGTGGGTTTTCAAACTATGAACATCGGTCGTTGGCTGTGATATCCTACTAGGGAGCGAGGCCTAGGTAGGTGTTCAAACTAAGCAACGCATTCCTAGCTTTAGAACTTATGATATTAATGATTAAAGTTGTTGCAAAAAGTTCTACAGTTAAAATCTCGTTCTTTAAAATAGTTACAGGGGGGGTCTTATTAAGTGTTGCTTTGGGAGTCTGATTCATCTGAATCACGTTCTATGGAAATAAGTTGATCTATGGTTGAGTTGAAATGAGTACACACATTTAAACCATACACTCATGTTGGGAGTTAAAAGTTCACAAGTCATAAGTATGAGTGCTTAGCATTTAGACTTATATTGACAAATGATCTTGTTTAATTGCTTGGTTTGGAGCCTAGTGAAAAATCGGGGACGATGAATTTATCCGTCAGGACATCCGTAGATTACTCTATGGGCGTTTCTCATTCTATGATCCCAATGTTGATATAATAAAGGAAGTCAAACAGGAAGTCAAGAAAAGAAAAATCCAAAAATATTAGGGATAGTTAGTGTACAAATAAAAAAATGGTGAAAACGGGACTTGTCGAAGCTTTTGAACCTTAGTTTTCCTGACGAAACTGTGCCTACTTTTCACAAAGTTATTAGTTCGAGGGAGATTTGAGATTCTTCGTTTTGTAAATGTTTACTTCATAACATTGCGTGAGGACACGGCAATACCTTAGTATGGGGGATTTTGGTATGTGCTTAATTACACATACCTTTTACCTTTAAAAACGAGCTAAAATAACCAAAAACGGACTTAAAATGCCAAATATATGCTTGTTTTGCTAATTGTATTGTGCAGGAACGGATAACTAAGAAAAGGACGAAAAACAAAGCCAAAACGACAAAACCGGACTCGGAATGGAAAAGACTATGAAAGACAAAGCCAAATCGAAGCCGAAAAGTCAATCAAGTAAAAAAGTCAACAGAAAAGTCAATAGTCAGGTCAAAGTCAACCCAAGTCAACCCCGACAAATCCAAAAGTCATCAAATCAGAATATAAGTTTAAGGGTTGATTGCCAAATCCCTAAACTTATATTTTATAAAGAAAAAAGGAGAAAAGGAAGAGAAGGGGCCCATATTGCCATCTAGCAAAAGTAACAAGTGGGGGGGCAAAACTGCCAACTCCCCAAACTTGTACACCAAAGGACGAGTGGTGCAAAAGGTGTTATAACCTTTGGGGACTATTTCTGCCAAGTCCCCAAAAGTTATAACACCACAAGGACCATAGGTGCAATCCAACAAAACACTTTGAGGGACCAACTTTGCCATTTCCTAAAACCTTTACTCTGTTATAACCTCAAACCAATTTTCCCGCCTTCTTTTTCCCTCCCAACACAACTCACGGGTGTAAAACCCCATTTTTACCCTGTGTTTCTTCTCCACCACCATGGGTAAACTACTCCCCCCTCCTCCACTAACTTTCCCAGCTGTGAGATTGCCAAGTTGGCAATCCCACACCTCCCAAGGCCTATTTCGACGCCAGAATGACCAGAAAGATTGAAGGGCCAAGATTAGAGGCTATGAACCACTCACACAACAAACACAACCCTTTTGTGTGTCTAAAAACAAGCACAACAGCAAAACCAAGAGGAAGACACAAGCATAGTCGAATTTTCCTATAAATAGCTTTGTAAAGCCATTGTGGCTAATAAGTAGTTTTTAAGTCAGTTTTAGTGTAGTTTTTAAAAAATAGTTTAATTATCTTTAAGCTACTTTCTTTTATGCACTTGTAATTCTCAGTTTTAATGAAAATTTAAGCTATTTTTACTCAATAAGCTCTCAATAAGCTCATTTGAGCTTATTCTTGTTAATAAGCTCAAATTCAGTAAAAGTTTGTGTTTAATCAATTCATTTACTCAATCTAATCCATTTATATCAAAATCATGATCACTAAAGGTGTTTTGAGTTCATTTTGAAGCAACAAGGATTAATAAGCTTTTTATAGCTTATTGAGCTTTAAGCTCAGGTTTAGAGGCTAAGGAGCCATTAGGTCAGGGTTTTAAGCCACTCACTCAACAAGAGTGGCTTGGTTCTGAGACAACAAAAATCCAAGGTTTCATTTCTCAATTTTCATTTAACTTAATTTTTAGCTTAAGGCATTAGCTTATTTACTTTTAAGTCCTGTTCAAATCTTTGCAAACACATTAGTAGGCTTGTTATTTAGCTGTTTTAAGTTCTCATTGCATAAATGTGTGTAATTTCAGTTTATCTCTCAAAACTGTCAATGATAGTGCAATAAGCTAGGAGAGAAAGTGCTTATTTTTGAAACATAAGCTTTAGATTTTAGTCTTAAAATAGTTTAATTAGGTAAAAAATAGTGTGAGTAGATAAAAGGTTTTAGCTGATTTAGTTTTTAAAACAGTTTTTAAGCTCATTTTAGTTTGACAGTTAAAGTAAAGGGGTGTTTGGGATAACCCTAAAAACGGGTCAAAATGGTATGTGCATGGGTTGAGGCACTTTAGTGAGTCATAAGCTTAAGTTTTAAGCTCATTTAAACTGTTTTCAAAAGTTTTAAAGATTCAAAATGGTTTTTCAAAGTTTTTAAATCCATTTTCAAAACTGTGAGATTTTTAAGATACCACAAGTGCTTATTTAGTTAAGCACTTGTAGGTTTGAGTTTAAGTGCAAAAAAAGGGTCTGTTTTTGTGTGTTAAACTACCTATTAAAACCTTGGTGTCTTTTGACTTTGTAAGTCAAAAAGCACCAAGTGTTTGTTAGTGACAGTTTTTAAAAATTCAAAAGCCTTTTTCACCTTCAAAATTCAGCAAGTGTTTATGGTTTTTAGAAGCTAAAATTTGGTGCATAAGTCCATAAGCTAGGGGACTCCATCTGTTTTAGCTTAACTTTTTGTTTAGAGCTTATTTGACAGCTTTTTATAAGCTGTCAAAATAAGCCCTTGAGGCTAGACTTAAAGCTCCCCTGGTGCAATGGGGAGACTTTTAAGCCCTCTCTTCTTAGCTTGTTGTATTTCTGAAGCCCAAGCTTCTTGGCTATAATTAGAAGAGCTTATAACCCCTTGTTTATGCATCTCTAAGTTTCAGCTTTAGAAGCTTGTTTGTTGGCTATATTTTTTAAGGCCTAAACATGCCCTTTGATTGTTTTTGCATGATTTTAGGTATTAGGGATGGCCTTATTTTCATTTTTAATTTTTCGCTTAATGTAATAAGACTCCTTTGATGTTCCCCAACAGTTATTTGAGATCATGTAGTTTGTTGTTAAGTTTGCTTGCCTTTTTCCAGCTTATTTGTCCAATGACTTAGTGTAATTTTAGTTTTAAGCTTTATTATAGTTTCTGTCACAATAAGCTGTTTTCAACAGCTTATTTAGCTTAGCTTTTTCTTTTTTTTAGCTTACCTAGTTTGTTAGACCCTTTAGCTTATTTAACCCTTAGTCTTAGCTTATTTCGACACAGCCCAAAAGGACTTAGAATTTCTCTTTTTTTTCTTTTTTTTAGCTTTTTAAGCCAAATAAAGCCATTCTGTCAACTTTAAGCTTTATTTGTAAGCTCATTGAACGCTTTTCGTGAAAAAGGTGTACGAAGACAAATTGTTAAGCCCACGGAGCTTAAACAACTTTGCTTCTTTGAGTTTTCGAAAAAAAAGGGATGACACGTGGGCCCGGGTGAGCAAGACTCCGAACCGGGACCAAGCGATAACTATCCCCCTTTTACACACACACTCTTACACTGCGCCCTTGGGTCTTATTGGTTAAAGACTCAAGGGCATTGTTACTTATGATGGTTGTTAGCTATATAAAGCTTTTATAATATGTTTTAGCTTATTTTCGGGCTTATTTCTTCACTTATTTAGTTTTTTTTTTTTTTTTTTTTTTTTTTTTTATTTTGTTACTTTTTCGTTGGACTGTTAATTAGGGTTCTAGTTATTTTTGTAAATTTTCAGAATTTTTCCAAAACATTTAATATTTTTTATGATTTCATTTGTGTAAAAGTTTATTTAATTCATAAAAAATACAAAAATTATCAAAAAAATATTTTGCTTTTTTAGAAAATTTTCTTTTGTCATATAGTTTGTAGGAAAAATACAAAAATTTTCGTAGGGTTATTTTTACGACTTTTCCTTTTTTAAAGGACGGTCCGGGTGCGGGATTTTGTCTTGACTCGTTTTTGGGTCAAACGAACTCCGTTTTCGGTCTAGTCTTTTTCATTCTTCGTTATTTGGTCCCTAGAGTAGTTTAGAAGTAAAAATTTCTTCGTAGGGTTATTTTTAAAGATTTTAGGTTTTTCCCCCTTTGTTCGGGATTCGGGCTCTCGTTTTCTAGTTTAATTTCGTAATTTCTAGGTTTTTCTTAAACGTTTTAGTTCGTTATTATCTAATTTGACTTTTTCAACTTCCCAAACTAATTCCTTCCTTCAAACTCAAATCTTCGATTGTATCGATTTTCCATTCCAGCCTCGTTGGGGATAAACGACCCGGGAACACTCTATACTACTTCTCGGTTTTATTGCTCTTGTTGATTTTTAGACTTATATATATATTTTATATTTTATTATATATTATATATATATGGTGTGAATATCACCAATCAATTTTTGGCGCCGTTGCCGGGGAGGCTGTGAAGCCGATTATCGTTACGTTTGATCAATTGTGTTTGAAACTGTGAATATTTTCTTTTATAAAAATATAAAAAAGTACAAAAATATTTTTCATTTCTTTTAGTATAATTATCAGATAAAAACTGTGGTTGTTCGAAAGGGAGTCCTGGAGACAAGATTCTTGTTCCAATACCCGACTCGTCTCAACGATCCTTTAAAATTGAAAAATTTTGTCTCGATTGTGGAGACCCAATTCATGGTCCGTATTGTCAAGGATGTGCTCTTTTACGAAAGGAATTTATGGAAGGTTTGTTTACAAACTGTGTGGAAAATGAATTTTACAAACTGGGTTGACTTTTCAGGCTTGGGCTTGGACTTTGACTTTATCTTTTCCTTGTTTTTCCATTCCGAGTCCGGTTTTGTCGTTTTGGCTTTGTTTTTCGTCCTTTTCTTAGCTATCCGTTCCTGCACAATACAATTAGCAAAACAAGCATATATTTGGCATTTTAAGTCCGTTTTTGGTTATTTTAGCTCGTTTTTAAAGGTAAAAGGTATGTGTAATTAAGCACATACCAGTCGTGGTGTAATGCGATTATGCCTCGTTCATTGTTTTACTAGCATAGTGTATAGGCCTAAAGTGTTTTTCATGACGTTGCCCTAAGACTGCACATATGGCAAAGTCGCTTGCATTTCACATAAGCTCAAAGGGTAGGTCCCAGTTTGGAGCAATCAAGATTGGAGCTTCCGTTAGTTTTTTCTTTAATGTTTGAAAAGCTTGAATACAATCATCAGAGGTAACTTAGCAATCACATCGACTTTGGCTTTATCAACCTCAATCCCTTTTTTGGAAATCTTATGGCAAAGGACAATGCCTTCCTTTATCATAAAATGACTTATTTCCCAATTTAAACAAAGATTTGTGTCTTCACACCTTTGAAGCATCTTGTCTACATGAGAGAGGCAATTTTTGAATGAATTCCCAAAGACCAAAAAGTCATCCATAAAGACTTCCATCTTTTTTTCAATCATATCAAATGAGCTTATTAGAGCTTTTTAACAAGAATAAGCTCAAATGAGCTTATTAGAGCTTATTGGGGTAAAAATAGCTTGATTTTTGAAATGAAAAACTCTTGAACTTTAAAACTCAATTTTATTACTCAAAGGGTAACATACAAGCTAAAGATTACAGGGTACAAGTGCTTAAAGCTGATTAAATACTTGAAAGAAAATTGCTTAAAAATACGAAAAATTAAGAACTAAAAACTAACTACCCCTTTTCTTCTGTCTTCTTCCTCTTTTATACTGAGACCTTGTGTTAGTTGTGTGAGAGGGGGAAAGCAAACAAATCCTAGCCCTTAAATTCTTCAAAAAGCAATCTTGGTCGTCGAAATAAGCTTGGGGAGATGTGGGATTGCCAACTTGGCAATCTCACAGCTGGGAAAGTTAGTGGAGGAGGGGGGAGTGGTTTACCCATGGTGGTGGAGAAGAAACACAGGGTAAAAATGGGCTTGTAATCCCGTGAGTTGTTTTTGGGGGGAAAACAAGGCGGGAAAAGTCGTTTGGGTTATAACAGAGTGTATGTTTGTGGAAATGGCAAGTTAGGTCTCTCAGGGTGTTTTGTTGGATTGCACCGTACGTCCTTGTGGTTACATAACTTTTGGGGACTTGGCAAAATTAGTCCCCAAGAGTTATATAACTAGTTGCATGATTCGTCCTTGGGTGGTACAAGTTAGAAGAGTTGGCAGCTATGGCCCTTGTGGTATAGCTTTGTTTATCAGTTTTAGCTTCACAAATTTTAAGTTCTTTTCGAATTTCAGGCAAATAATTTTCCTGATTGGCAGAGGGGGTGATGGATCATCATTGAGAAATGATTCAAGAAGTAGAAGATCCCCCTCTAGGGTCTTAGTAAGATTCACTAAGCTTATGGTGAAGTTGGATCATCTTCAAGAGCGAGGAAAGCATCGACATTCCTAAGAAGAAAATCACTTATCCCGAAAAGGATGTGTGTGAGTCGGAGAAGAATTAGAAAACGATCGGTGGTCATAGTAAGGAGTGGGATTGCCACTTGCGATAACATCGGAGAAACCGAGAACTTCTTGAAGAAATACTTTCATAAGCCATTTCAATACGTCCGATTCGGTTGCCGTCATTTCATCGTAATTAGAGGAATATCTCGAAGTTTGGTCAAGATTGAATGTTATGGCTTCTTTCCAACACGAAGAGTTAATTCTCCTTCGTAAACATCAATCAAAGCTCGTCCGGTCTTTAAGAAGGATCTTCTGAGAATTAGGGGAACTCGGGAATCGGCATCAAAGTCTACGACTACAAAGTCGGCCGGGAATTTAAACTTTCCTACTTTTAGGTAAACATCTTCAGCGATACCGATCGGTTTGGTAATCGAACGGTCTGCTAGTTCAAGAGTCATACAAGTAGAAGTGAGCTCAGGAAGAGAAAGCTTTTTCCAACACGGATTATGGCATGGATTTATGCTAGCCGCAAGATCGGTCCTAAGGCTAAGCATTCATCCATTCTGGGAAAATCACATGGTATAAGAAATTTGTCGGGGTCTCCAAGTTTTTTGGGTAAGTTGTTGAGGATAACCGTCGAACAATGCTCATTCAAAAGGGTTCTAGCCATTTTACTTAATTTTTCTGTGTTTCCAATTAAGGCTTTAAGAGTTGAGGCATATTTTGGCATAAGAATCAAAGCATCCGCTAAACTAATTTCAAAACTCATATCTTGAAAGATTTTGTAGAATTTCTCAACTTGGTCGTTAGCTTTTTCACGTTGCTTCTCATCATTACATCTCGAAGGATATGGAATTGACGGTTTCAAGTTAGGCATCGGAGCACTAACGGGAATTACAACGGGCTCAAAATTTGGTACTTGATATTGAACTTGGACAACCGGAGGTTAGACGTCTTTGGTACTTCCACTATTAGTAGGGAGCATCGTGTCCTTTGTCACCTCGGGTTCACGTTCTACTACTTTAGGAGGAGATGAAGTAGTAGGAATCGTGGGTCGTTGAATAGCAACACCACTTCGGGTGGTAATACCTTCAAGTCTACCTTCGGGTTAGTAATGGTATTCTAGGAGAGTTACCTGAACTATGTACTAGAAGCGGTATTTGAATTCACAAACTTGGAAAGCATGTTCGTTAAATTCGTCATTTAATTTTGCAAATTTTGGTTTTGATTCTGCATATTTCTCATCACTGCATCATTAGCTTTAACGTAATTTTGAAAATCATCCTTTGACACACCTTGTGTTTGCAGAGCTAGAGCTTGGTAAGGTTGAGTTTGGTGAACCGGGGGTTGATTAATTGGAGTTCGGTAAATTTGTCCTTGATTAACCGGGGGTTGGTAGGTGGAAACTTGGTTGTAATTATTTTCCCGGTTTTGGTTGTAACATTTTTGGTTATTTCCATGGTTGTTTTGAACGGTGAGAATAACTGGAGGTCGAATTTGATTAGCTAATTGATGTGCTCGGTACCGGAAATTTCCTTGATTGAAATTAGTTGTTGTTGCTTGAGTAACAAACTCTTGAATATTGTCACGATAAACGTTGCCATCGGTGGCGGGACATACTTTCGGTAAGAAATGTGTTCCACCACTAGTTAACAAAAATTTCCTCAATCCCCCTGTGACGGGAGTCGAGAGCTTGGGTTGGTTATTTCTTTTCGAGAAGTAAATCTTTCACCATAGCTTTATGTTCGCAACATTGGAGAAAGAGAATACGGGGGTATGAAATGCTCGAACTCACTTTCGCAAAAAACCGGTTGGTTACGTGAGTACGAACTTTGATTTTGCTTTTCAATGATTTCTTAGGCAAATCAGAGATTTTTTTATCCAAAAAGTTAACATCGGCGGCGGAGTTAAGGATTCTGATCGTTAGTGTTCAAATTCTTATGAATGGTTCGAGTTGATTATAAACCTCTGGAAATCCCATGATGTGGGCTCATGCTCGAAGAAGTCATTGAATCGGTATCATCACCTATAGAAAGTTTCTTTCAAATCGTTGTTGAAATCTCGTGTGATCCTTTGCATTAGAGACATCATCACAGTCAGAATCATAAGCATCAAGATCCTCAGTCTGGAAAGCAACAATGTTTGGAATGGTTGTCTGAGTAGCTTTACCGTCTGGAATGCATGGATCTGCAAGAAATGCTAATTGTTCTTCATTTAAAATTTGTACAGCTTCCTGTGCTTCAGCCAACATTGATTTTTCCTTAAACCATGCAGCATTCCTAGGCCTCTTTGGCTAAGTGCATTGCCTAGACATGTGACCTTCACCTTGACAATTATAACATTTAACCACCTTTGCCTGCCCTCCTGCATTATTTCCCCCAGAACTAGTAGCATCACCCTTATAGCTATTACTAACATAACTTTGTTGTTGCATCCCTTGAACTTGTTGCACAATGACCCTGCCGTCTTGAGTAGTGGCTTGGTTTCTCGGATTAGAGGAAGTTCTAAGTTGATTGTTGGTTAAAGGGAATCTTGAAGAGGCTATAGCTATGAGAAAAGCCATTGCCTTATTGAGACAAGCAATTGGATCATCTCCTTGATTAAACACAGGAACAACAAAACTTGAGTCCATTTGAGGGAACTCAGTCAATGGTTGTGTTAATGATTGAGGTGTGTTGTAAGAAATTGGTGGAACAGATAAGGTTTGATGAGACTGGTATTATTGTGATGGTGTAATGGATGAATGACCGATTTGTGGTTGTGATGGATAAGGTGGTGGATATATTGGTGAATATGATTGAGGAGAGTTGTTAGATATGAGTAAAAGACTCGGTCACCTCGTATATTTATTGTTTATAATAGTTTGTAGTTTAATAGTTAATCGTATGTCTTTCGGTTTTAAGCCGGGTACTAATACCCGGTATTTTTGTAAAAACTATATAAGCCTCTTCCAACTTTGGAAGAGGCAAGCTAGTCAATTTCATTTTCACTTTAAACACATACAACCTCTCTAAAATATCTCTCTATGTGTTTCTCTCTCTAGAAACTAGCCCAACTCAAGAATCATCACTCGTGTTATGAATTAAACGATCCTACATGATATGAGAAGGTTGTGGTTTTGTGGATTGTTGTAGATGTGGTTCGTTTGTTGTTCAGTCACTCTGTCTGTTTTCTTTTTCGTTAACAAAACTCGGCAACATTTCCTAATTTGAGTATAACTTCCGAGTTTGACCAGATCTCCTGAGTTTGACCAGATCTGCCGACTTTGATCAGATGTAACAAACTTTGACCAAATTTAACAAACTTTGACCAGTCAACTGTCAAGTTTGACTACCGAATTTTATATTACATCCGAGTTTGATATTTAACAGTTCCGAAAATGGTATAGATCTGAAATTAGTACTTAATTGTTACCAAAATACGATAAAACCGTAATCTGGCCATCTTGATTGCATAAAACACAACCGAGATGTTAACAAATAAGCATTATATAAGCTGATTTAGACCAGATCTGATACATAGAGAAAATAAGCTGAAATAAGCCAAATAAGCTCAATAAGCCGAATCTGAATAAGCCGAAAACATCACAAATCGCCTGTGCAGCTCTGATACCACTTGTTAGGTCTTGATTCAGGATCAATAAGCAATATAGTGTATAGTCTAGAGAGAGAAAGTAGAGAGAGAAAGAGAGAAGAGGAGGATTAGAGAAAAGATTAGAATGAGATTAAGAAACACCTAGAGACACTAGAAGACACACCTCATAAATGAGGTGGTGGAGGGGTATTTATACCCTTTTACAATGAATGACCATGGAGCCCTTGTCTTTTAGACATTTACAATTTAGCCCCTTTGACTATTTACCATCTACCTAACCTATTACACAATAATATTTCATTATTTATTACAAGACATTTATCTCAATAAGATCGTCACTTTTATCAATCCTAACAATCTTCCCCCAAGGGACGATCATTGAGATCTCTCTTTGATTGCATTAATGATCATCATTTCCTTATTCGTAACAATCTCCCCCTAAAGGATGATCATCTCTCTTGTGACTTTGATCTTTGAACTTTCATTGAGATCTCTCTTGTGACTTTGATCTTTGAACTTTAACGCTTGTTTGTCTTGAGTCTTGTTGTGTAATAGTGGTCTTGTTCCAATCATGCTCTTGTGATCTTGATCTTTATCTTTTCATTTTCTTTTTCCTTTGCCTTTGAGATCTTTTCATGTCATCATTCTTTACCGCGAATCCATCTTGATTTGTCTTTTAAAGCTTCTAACCAACATACTCATACTTTCTTTACAGCTTACAATCTTCCTCATGTAGAACTTTTGTCTTGATCAACAACTTGACGATTTGAGGAAGTTCTTTGATTTATCAGAGTTGCGGAAGTGTATCTTTGAACTTTGAGTATGAGAAGTTGTTAGGTCTGAAATTCAGGATCAATAAGCAATATAGTGTATAGTCTAGAGAGAGAAAGTAGAGAGAGAAAGAGGGAGGAGGAGGATTAGAGAAAAGATTAGAATGAGATTAAGAAACACCTAGAGACACTAGAAGACACACCTCACAAATGAGGTGGTGGAGGGGTATTTATACCCTTTTACAATGAATGACCATGGAGCCCTTGTCTTCTAGACATTTACAATTTAGCCCCTTTGACTTATAGTCTTTGACTATTTACCATCTACCTAACCTATTACACAATAATATTTCATTATTTATTACAAGACATTTATCTCAATAAGATCGTCACTTTTATCAATCCTAACAATCTTCCCCTAAGGGACGATCATTGAGATCTCTCTTTGATTGCATTAATGATCATCATTTCCTTATTCGTAACAATCTCCCCCTAAAGGATGATCATCTCTCTTGTGACTTTGATCTTTGAACTTTCATTGAGATCTCTCTTGTGACTTTGATCTTTGAACTTTAACGCTTGTTTGTCTTGAGTCTTGTTGTGTAATAGTGGTCTTGTTCCAATCATGCTCTTGTGATCTTGATCTTTATCTTTTCATTTTCTTTTTCCTTTGCCTTTGAGATCTTTTCATGTCATCATTCTTTACCGCGAATCTATCTTGATTTGTCTTTTAAAGCTTCTAACCAACATACTTATACTTTCTTTAAAACTTATAATCTTCCTCATGTAGAACTTTTGTCTTGATCAACAACTTGATGATTTAAGGAAGTTCTTTGATTTATCAGAGTTGCGGAAGTGTATCTTTGAACTTTGAGTATGAGATATGAAGAAATGAATTATGACGGTGTCCTTGCTTCTGAAAGGTAGAGATGTTGTTGATGTTCTTCCCCCCAATTGCTTCCCCCTAAATAAACAACCATTCGAAAGCACATACTTCACATTTCTTCCCCCTAAATGTTGCACACTATCGAACACTCTTCCCCCTGATTGTATTTAATGACCATCAAATATAAT
This sequence comes from Tanacetum coccineum, assembly GCA_026074375.1. Lineage (NCBI taxonomy): Eukaryota > Viridiplantae > Streptophyta > Magnoliopsida > Asterales > Asteraceae > Tanacetum > Tanacetum coccineum. Next base: position 23,887 of record BQNB010024053.1, read on the forward strand.
CATAATCTTGTTACGCTTGAATATTCGATAGTGTAGTTATGTGTGAAGTGCGGTCGAAGCATAAGAGTCATCTACTAACTTCAATTCCAACAATCTCCCCTTATCAAAATTGTGACATCATTAGTAACCTTGGTAATCCAACACTTCTCTTGAATGAATCAAGGAAATTTTGTTTGTGTTTTTCAAAAACAAATTCCGAAAAACACGATAACAACTAAATCACTTAGATTACTAGTTAACACTAATTGAATCATTAAACAATCATTTTCAAATTAGTGACCTACGTTCAGCGTTGGCTTGATGTTAGCACTGGTAGGATTTCCATTCATCATTGTGAATACTCTACTTAAGTATCACTATTGAATGTTCCGCGCAATGTCACAAAGACATGCAATGTCACATAGACATATAAGCGACTCTTGTACCTTTTGTATCATTGATATTTAATACAAATGTACTTTTGTGTCCTATGTGAGATTTGATGATATGATCTCATTTGGCTCTAGAATCAATTGGTGCTTTTTGGTTTTAGTGATCGGAGGCTGGAGCAGACTGCTACCTTTTCAATATCAACAATCTCAGAGTGAGATGTCAATAGATTATGTGTTTAATCTCCGTGACAAATCTTACATAATTTTATCGATAGCAATCACACACACCTCGTCTGTGCATTCACACTTTAGGGTCGAGATTCTCTCTACTAGAACAAATTCTTATAATAACCACAGTAGGAGTTATTCGTCACTTACTCAAAACAAATAGCATATCTCAAGATTTGTGGATGAGTTTGAATTGACAATGTGGTACAAGAACTGCAATGAGAGAACACTAGAATTACGAGCTTTCAATGGATGCGGTCAGATCAATATTGAGACAAGACGTACCACATGGTGTACAGAAAACGAGATATAGTACACTCTCAATAGGAGGAATATGTATACCGGGGTAGTACACATATTGGAGAACATGGTCATCTGATGTGAACATATCTGTACACTTAAAACAATGAATTATATTGTGTAGATAACAAGAGACGGAATTTCGTCAAAGTATATAAAGTTAGAGCTGAGATAGCGACAGTATGGTCATAATTTGCTCACTCCTCATCTGTGTTAATGTTATCAGGAAACGGTCGAAGGAACCGTGGTATACAGCTAATATTCACACACCATTTTTTGGTCTAAATCTTCTATCGCACAATCCATAATTCACACAAGCGTGAACACACTGAACTCTGATGACGAACCAGCGATAATTCACTATAGTCATTGGTTCATAACATTTTCATTTGATAACCATTTTGCTTCACTCCAGATTTTGAATACACACGTTACTCGTAGTGAAACAAGCTCGCAGCTCCAGTCAAGCAACATTGTGAGAATGGGCGTCTCCAGACACAGTGAGGTGAGGGACTTGCAATGTACAACAAAAACACTATAGGGTATGTTGACCACTATGATTCTCATTCATACTAGTGCAGTGACAGAGGATGTGTGCATGGGAGAGGGCTGGTGTACCGATATGATTCTCTGTATGGAAGTATGCGTGGTACATGAGTAGCCCGGAGTCACACGCGTATGTATTAGTGACAGCGAACTGATCTAATAGTAGGAAAAAAAATAAAAAAATTACTCATAACAAAGAAATTTTCTCTTCTTTTGATGATTAAATCGCACTGAAACTACACTTTCTTTTATTGAAAACCGAGTTTGTTTCTGAAATTTAATAACAAGCCATTTTGATGAGCAAACCTTTTGAAAGATTTTAAAATCTTTTTAAAAAGATGAATAATTTTTTTTGCCAAAACAAGAAGAATTTCTCTTCTTTTTAAAGGTAAAGCGCACTGAAAGTACACTTCCCTTTTTATTTGAATACGGGTTGAAATCTGACATTTGATTCCAAACAATTGACTTGAGCTACAAAACTTGGAATGGTTTGAATCAATTATTATTCATTTGTTCAAAACTTTTTCCTTTATACTCCCTCTCAAAAATATATCAAATGATTGAACGAGGAAGGGAGAGTTGAACACAAGTTGAAAGATTTTGAAAAATCCTTTTAAATAACTCTTGAAAATTTGTGTTCAACCTTTTGTATACCATTTTACTTGAGCTCAAGATTTGGAATATCTTAATGAAATAGGTCAAGTCCGAGAAGTTGTAAACTTCTCGTTGTGAGGATAAATGTAAAAAATGTACACTTTCCTTTATTTGAAGAACGAGTCCTAAGCTGTCATTTACTTAGAAGTCATATGTCCCGAGCATACTTTTTGAAAAGATGATGATAAAAAATTGCTTGAGACAAAGAAGATTTCTCTTCTTTTAAAGATAAAGCGCACTGAAACGTACGCTTTTCTTTTATTTGAAAACCGGGTTGTTATCTAAAATTTAATAACAAGCCATTTTGGTGAGCAAACTTTTTGAAAGATTTTTGAAAATCTTCTTGAAAAAGTTGAATAATTTTTGCTCAAAACAAGAAGATTTCTCTTCTTTTTAAGGTAAAGCGCACTGAAACGTACACTTCCCTTTTATTTGAAGACCGGGTTGCAATCTGACATTTGATTACAAACCATTGACATCGAATTTAGACAACAACTTTTGGAACCCATTTAAGCACGGTGCTAACGAGTTTACTAAATTTCGAAAACCAATTGAAAGTTGTGTCAAATCGATGTAAAGATGTTGAGTTCCAACGAGGGCTTGAAACCGGTGTTTCATTTGAAAACAGCTCTCGTGGAATCAACGGAGATTTAAAATTCCTCTTGATATTTCATTGATTTTTGAAACTCGATGTTTCAAATGGATTTTTAAATCTTGTTGACGAATAAGATTTCCATTTGTTAATGTTATTTGATGAAACATCCTGAAATTTTGTTTCGTTTGAAACTCTTCCTTTCTTGTTGATGGTTGAAGCAAAGTCATTCTTGTTTTGCATCGAAAGCATTTCTGATTGGAATATTTGAAAGATTTCGAATGACTTTGCTTTGGCCTCCACACTTGTTTTATCGGTGTAAAACGAGAGTGTGGAGTAACAAAAACATAATTCTTTCCTTTGAAAGTACTTGTCTTAAAACTCTTTTGAGAAGAAGATGCTTCAAAAGTTTGAGATTCCTTAATTGGGCTCCACACTAGTTTTATCGGTGTAAAACACGAGTGTGATGTTTCAAAAGATTGATTATTTTCATTTGAAGCTCTTGTCTTAAAACCCTTATGAGGAGAAAGTGTTTCAAAACTTTGAGATTTCTTAGAAAACTTCCTATCTTTTTGTAAAGAATAGGTTGTAAACTGAGAAACCCTTCGTGAAAACGGTTTTGAAGATTCACCCGTGTGAACCTTTTCCGAAACACTTTCTTTAGGTTTTGAAGATTTTGAAACATTGATGTTCCATTTTTGCCGATTAAGAGAATCAAACTTCACTTTTAAAGCATTATATGAAGTCCTCAACTCATGATATTCTTTTTGACAAGAACGAATATCTTGAGATGCCAATTTTGATTCCAAATATGCAATTCGTTTTAAAAGCTGATCTTTTTCATTTTTAGGCAAAGACTGTGTAGTGACTGGTTTTGACAAACTCTTTTGCACATCAACTTTGGGAGTAAACCATGATTTTGAAATTTGAGAGTTTATCAACAATTTATCAGCTGGTGGTTTTCCCAAAATTGAATGTTTATCAAACTTAGTTTGCACAGACTTTCCTTTCAGATTTTCCAATTGAGTTCTCAAATGATTAATTTCTTTCAAAAATTGATCCTTTTCAGCTTTAGAATCATCAACCTTACGAGCCAATTGTCGTTCAAGAACAACTTTCGTTTTTTCAAGTTTTTCAAAATACGCCTCAAATTTAGCTGTTATGTTCGACAATTCAAGCTTGACGTCATTAAAATCTTTTGTTTGTTGAGTTAAAACCTTTTCAAGCTCGACAAACTTTGTTAGAAGCTCACATTTGGCATTATCACAAACATTCTCCCCCGATTCCATGTTAAGTTCAGAAATATCCAACTGCTTCTTTTTGAAAAATTCAATCTTTCCGAGAATGTTTTTGAACTTAGTTTCAGCAAATTCAAACAATTGAGACTTTAGATTTTCTGCCTCGTCTTGTGTTACATTTGAAGTTTTTGTTTGAACCCGTGACTTTTTGATTGAATCAAACAAGTTTTTGTAAGTCAACTTCAAGTGTTCATTCTCCTTAATTAATGACGCCACTCGATATTCCAACTCAATGTTTTTGGTTTCAATCTCATCAAAATCGTCCTTAACTTTGACTTCATCACATTGATGTGTCTCAACTTTTGACCTTTGAACCGACTCAAACAAATCTTTATAAGTCTGTTTCAAATGAGCATTTTCGAGTTGTAATGATGCCATAAAATTCTCATTTTCTTTTTGCACTGTTTTCAAAGAATTATTTTCTCGAGACTTGTGTTGAAGTGCGATTTCAAAAGCAATACTCTTTGCCTCAGATTTTGACAAATCTTTTTCCAATTCAACAATTCGTTTTGACAATCCCTGAGTGACTTCAAATGAAACATCGTTTGACTCTTTTGAAATTCTTTCAATTTCATCATGTAAATCCTTATTCCTTATTTTCATACAAGAAGTTATGACAAGATTCTTGATATCTGCAGTTAAGGATGCTTCCAAGAGTTGATCTTTCAACAAATCATTTTTATTCTCAATTTCATCAAGATAGACATCATTTTGCTTAAGCGCATCTTTCATTTCTTTTATATCTCTGTGAAATAGATCCTGAAAAGCATCAAGGTAAACATGTAATTCATTAAGAATTGGTTTAATTTGTTTTTGACAAAACTCACTACGTTCAATCTCTGTCGGTGATGTGTAAAAAATGCTTGCCCTTTTACTGTTCTGTTTTATTAACAGAGACATCTTTTCAAAACCAACTTTTATATTGTATAACTCTTTGATCAAAGGTGACTCACTCGACATACTTTTTGTTTCCAGAATCTTAACAGAATCTTTAACACAGGGAATAGAAGAAGATGAAAAATATGTTTGCTCAACAGAAAGCTCTTTTTGAGGAACAACGTCTTAATAAAGTTTGTTCAACTTTTCGTAGCCGATTGGTTGAATCTTTAACTCTTGAACTTTTTCATCTTTTTGAAACTCATTCATTTTTAATTGACTCTTTTCAGCATCCTCAAGAGTTTCCTCAGAATCAAACACATGCATTTGTTCATTTTTATCACAAAGTTTAGAAGCACGATACAACTTAGGAATTTTAGCATAAGCTTGTGAAAGAACAAAAGGACCGTTATATCCCACACCCGACTTATGTAAGTTTTCCTTAAAAGTTTTTTGTTCACTTGTAAGCAACCGAAGTGTGTCAGTTGATCTGCTTATTTTACAAACAACGTTTTCAAGATCTTTGATTTTATCTTTTAATTGAATAATATCATTAAGATATTTTTCCTCTTTGTCACGTTGTGTTTATTTGAAAATCGTTTGTGTCTTTTGAAGTAATTGAATTATTTCCTCATTTGATCCTATTTTTTCTGATTTAATCACAATGAACCCAAAAATTTCCGACACAAACTTCAAAACTTTCGATCCAAAATATCCAACACGAACACGCACAAACTATCAATTCCACACAAATTAAATTGTTCACAAATATCACAGTTTTTCTCAGAAGATAATTTGAAAAGGAAATCAAGATTACGATTAAAAACGTAAATTGATCAATTTCAATGATTATATACTTTTTTTTAAATTTCAATTGCGATTGACACAAAAAATGATGAATTTGATTCCGAATTTGACTTCCGAATTTGACTTCCGAGTTTGACCAGATGTAACAAACTTTGACAAGATGTAACAAACGTTGACCATATGTAACAAATTCTGACCAGATGAAACAAACTTTGACTAAGTATCAAACTTTGACCAGTTGAAACAAACTTTACTGAATTTGACCAGTTGACTACCGAGTTTGACCAGTTGACTACCGAGTTTGACCAGTTCTAACAAACTTTGACTAGGTGTAACAAACTTTGACTACCGAGTTTGACCAGTTCTAACAAACTTTGACCAGGTGTAACAAACTTTACTGAATTTGACCAGTTGATCTACGAGTTTTTAACATGTTTGACTGTTGACTACAGAGTATGAAAGTTTTTTACAAACTTTGACTAGGTGTAACAAACTTTGACTACCGAGTTTGACCAGTTGACTACCGAGTTTGACCAGATGTAACAAATTTTACTGAATTTGAAATTAAAAAGCTGATGAATATAAAAAATAAGCACAAATAAGCAAATTCGATACTAATCTTGCTAAGACTCTTACGATAAAACCGTAAGCAATCAATCTCGGTTGCATAAAACACACCCGAAATTAGCAATAAGCATAAAATAAGCTCAAATAAAACCAAAAAAGCTTAAAAATAAGCTCACGCAATAAACAGTCCGAATAAGCAGTCCGAATAAGCAGTCCGAATAAGCACTCCTAAACAACACTAAATCGCTCCTGCAGCTCTGATACCACTTGTGAGGTCTTGAATTTAGGATCAATAAGCAATAGAGTGTGTGTTTAGGTGTTTTATATATGTTTATTCTAGAGAGAGAAAGATAGAAAGTAGAGAGAGAAAGAGAGAGGAGGAGGATTAGAGAAAATGATTAGAATGAGATTAGAAGACACCCAAGACACCCCTCACAAATGAGGTGGTGGAGGGGTATTTATACCCTTTTACAATGAATGACCATGGAGCCCTTGTCTTCTAGACATTTACAATTTAGCCCCTTTGACTTATAGTCTTTGACTATTTACCATCTACCTAACCTATTACACAATAATATTTCATTATTTATTACAAGACATTTATCTCAATAAGATCGTGACTTTTATTAATCCTAACAATCTTCCCCCAAGGGACGATCATTGAGATCTCTCTTTGGTTGCATTAATGATTATCATTTCCTTATTCGTAACAATCTCCCTCTAAAGGATGATCATATCTCTTGTGACTTTGATCTTTGAACTTTCATTGAGATCTCTCTTGTGACTTTGATCTTTGAACTTTCATTGAGATCTCTCTTGTGACTTTGATCTTTTAACATTAACGCTTGTTTGTATTGAGTCTTGTTGTGTAATAGTGGTCTTGTCCTTGTTTCCCTAGACACGCCATACGCCTCCTTATTTTTCTTTGCATATACAGAAAAGCATTCACAAAATATAGATCTCACACAAACACTCAAAATCTAAAAAATAATACGCCTCTCTTTCTTTTTGATGACACAAACGAAGCACAAACAATCACAACTTCCTTTCTTGTTTCGAATACTCAAAGAGACCACAAGAAGAAATCTTTACAGGTAGGTTGTGTTCTTGATGATGTATTTTCTGTTCTTGTTGTCTTGTACCGAAAGAAAAATAGTATGAAACGTTTGGGTTTTATGCTTTCTTTTTACTTTTTGAAAAGTTAATGAAGCTTTAGTCTTCAACAAGATCTATGATGATTCGTTTTGTGAAAAATGAAGATTTTTAAGATCTTTAGCACTCTTATGAAATGCACACAAAACCAATCTGAGATCTCATATTTTTCTTTAAATATTTTTGAATGTTTAACAAGTGAAAACTTCAAACTCGGTCTTGATGTTTTATTTTCTTGTTTGCGTTTTTGGGGAATCGAAACAAGAAGAGAGATGTGAACACGCTTGTTCTTGTCTTATCTTTATGATTTTCGAATAGATGACAAGAAGTGTTATCCTTCAAAAAGATTGATCAATGATGTGATATTCTTTTGAGTTTTGGATCAGTGATGATAAGGAAAAATATGAGATTGAACACCTTTTTGGTTTAGTTTCGAGTTTATTTTGTTTCCGAGTTTAGTCCAAATGAAGATCCGGATCTGTGATGAGTAACTTGTTTGAGTGAATTGAGATCTTGATACGTGAAAGTCTTTTTCTTTGTTCCGAAAATGAGTGTTTCGAGTTTGTTTCTGATTTTTAGATCTGTGATAGTTTGTGATGCAATCTTTTTAAAGATTTGATATAAGCACAAAAACTGAGATTGTTTATATTTCTTTTAGATTCTTTTCAGTTATCAGTTTAACTTTCCGAGTTTAGTTACCGAGATTGTGTTGAAAGGTTTGGATTGGATCTGTGATGATGTATTGCGTTGGTGTTTTGGTCTTTTTTAAAGTTCAATGAAATGTTACACACACCAAGAGATACAATCTGAGATCCACTATTTCTTTTATTCTTTCTCTTTTTCAAATTCGGTGTTAAACACGGATCTAGATCGAATTTAAAACTCTTGTCCCAAAACGCGTTTTAAAATGTGTTGACTGAAAACGTGGCTTTGACTGTTGACTAAAATTCAACACTGAGTTTGACTACTGAGTTTGTTATTTGTAACAAACTTATTACTGAATTTGATTTTTGAAACAACTTTTACTGATTTTGACTACTGAGTTTGACAATAAGCTCAAAAATAAGCAAATTTTGTCCCAATTTGCCAAGATTCTTACGATAAAACCGTAAGCAATCTATCTCGATACAACCGAGATTAGCAAATAAGCACAAAAATAAGCTCTAAAACTGAATAAGCACATTTGAAGCAATTTGACTTTTTGACTCAAATTAAGCTCAAGAAAAATAATCACAAGAAAAAGACAGAATAAGCACAGTAGACAAACAGGACCGAATAAGCACGAAATAAGCCCAAATAAGCTCAAAATAAGCTGCTAAAATAAGCTGTCAGAATAAGCTGTCGGAATAAGCTCTTCAAAACCATACTAAATCGCTCCTGCAGCTCTGATACCACTTGTTAGGTCTGAAATTCAGGATCAATAAGCAATATAGTGATAATCTAGAGAGAGAAAGAGGAAGGAGGATAATGAAATAAAACTTGAATACACATACAAGACACACCTCACAAATGAGGTGGTGGAGGGGTATTTATACCCTTTTACAACGAATGACCATGGAGCCCTTGTCTTCTAGACATTTACAATTTAGCCCCTTTGACTTATAGTCTTTGACTATTTACCATCTACCTAACCTATTACACAATAATATTTCATTATTTATTACAAGACATTTATCTCAATAAAATCGTCACTTTTATCAATCCTAACAATCTTCCCCCAAGGGACGATCATTGAGATCTCTCTTTGATTGCATTAATGATCATCATTTCCTTATTCGTAACAAATGTAAGCTTTTAGCTTTAGGAAGAGCATTTTAACATATGTTGTTAAAAGGCTTGAATATGAATTTTTTTATACGACCTTTAACGTTTGCGATCGCAAGTTAAATTACTTGAATATTTCGGACAAAATATTTAAGTTGTCAAACCTACTTGGAGGAGTGTTAGATATTTATCTAACTTTTCCTTGACGAAAGGGTGCATTATTTGGAAGAAGGTGAGATGATGATAAAGAGAATGTGTGGGTGAAGACTCTAGGAGATATAAGACCATTTTACGACTCTTTTGACTTTTTAGATTTGTGACACGGACGCGAAGAAGAATATTCTAGTGTGAGAAAATATATACCTAGATGCATAAGACATATAGATATAGGCATATAAGTTTATCTAAGCATGCATCGACACAATAATCAACAAGATTAATGTGTAAGACTCTATGGCATTTACACGTTAATTGTCATATATTAAGCTAATATAGTGTAGGTGTACAATTAACACGTAAGTCATGTAAAATGACGCATACAAAACATGATAATTTTAAATGTAATCGTCATGTAAAACATGTTAGCATTTAGCATTTAGGAGCATGTGTCATTTAGATAAACCAAGAAATATTTTATCTAAATTGCTGGAAAAAGACAAATGCCTTTATAGTGGACATGCATTTAATAATTAAGCAATTAAACGTTGAGCATCAAGATCATGAAGACATATAATTGCATTTCATGTGAACAAGTAATCATCTTAAAACATTAAAGCACATATATGAGTTGCATTGTGTCTAGATTGACTAATGAGAAGCATAATTTCTACGCGCTTAGTGTGTCCTCCTAATGAGATATAAAGTATATCGATGTAGACTAACATTAGACATATTTAGGAAGAGCCATTTAATCCAATTAGAGAATAAATATGAGACTATCACTAGTGGTGCTCAATTCAGGCTAAACACGACCATTTTTACTGGTTATACACCGAACTCAACTTTACTCTTGGAAGCAATTCAACCGTTAGGTCAAATTGAATTTCTAGTGCAATAGATTCTTCAGTAGTCATTCTCATGTTAGACAAAATAGAATTCTTATATTTTCCTAATAAAGTGTAGCAAAGATAAAATTTGTATTATATTTTCATAGGGGGGCTAACATGACTCAACTAACATACTTTTAATTCTGGTTCGCATAATCCCAATCAAGATGTGTGGAATTTTAAGATAAGCGTAAGCAATATGTTTTAATCTTTTGTTCAAGATCTATAGGTTGTTTGGTTTTTCAAAAGCCAAGAGATGTGCTTATTTGTGACAATGACAGATATGTTATATTAAGAGTGTTTTAAGAATTCTTCATTTCATGTCATGTGAAATGAATCTCATCAATATTATTTATCTTAATTGAGTTTGTGATTCTTTGATGATAAATAATTGAAAAGAGACATATTTTATTTTTTAAACAAATATGCTTTTCTAAAATTATTATTCTTATCAATGTTGTATATCATAATTAAATAAGTATTTGAATAAATGTATTTTTACTTGTTTATGCATTGACAGATATTTTGATAGGTTATTTTTTTACATCTAATAACTTATATTTTTCAAATTATATGTAGTGTATTTTCTTGTAACACAACCATTTATGCTACGAAGAAAATAAAATGCATATGATATATATTATCCTTTATCAATCGTTTAATACGATAAGTCTATAAAATCATTAAACATAATGTTTCCCAAACATCATGTTATCCTAGGTGAATAAACAAGAATATTATTCTTATTTGTGAATTTAGTTAAAAGTGAATTTTAGTTTTGAGTTGTGCTTTTATGTTGTATGAACAAAGTTTACATATGTTGTTAGTTTGCTCGTGTTTGGTTTTTTTAGAAATGACACATTTACCAATTGCATTGCAATGCAAATTGCTTGAATATTTCGGACGAAACATCCAAGTCGTCAATCTAAATTCATTGTGTATTTTATGCATGTATTAAAAATATTAGTATAATATTTGGAACACAACCATTGGACAGGTAGACTCAATATGGCATCATCAACACAAGTGTGAGTTATGATCCGATACATATTCTTTTCATCTAGAAAAGGATGTAATTATTTTAATATCAATCAAGTGTGATTAAGTTATGTAGATCTAAGATGATATCTTTTGTTATATTTTGATATAATCTTGAAACTAAACAAATAAGAATCCGATTTCATGTCCATACTCGAAAACTTATCAATTAGATTCAATAAAGATATCAATCATAATTTGAATAATGAATTGATATATTCTCGAAATCTTTCTTGACCCTCACAAACACTCATTTAAAAAAAATAGATAAATATTTAAATAGTGTGTTCCATTAATCCCAAGATTAGTTGTAAGGTGAGGTTGATTAATAATGATAAGTTAATTTCTTATTCAAAGATTGTCGTAAATCTTACTTGTGCGAAAAACTATTTGTTGTTATGTATAATATACATAGTTTTTGGACCAAGCATTTTCTTTTTCTTAGTTACTAACGTATTAATACAATCTTTTCTTTTGTTTAACCAACCCAAGGTCAAACAAAGCAAGTTGTTGAAAATATTTAAACATGTTGTTGAAAATAGATTAATTCGTTGGAAATATTTAGGTGACTAGTTTTAATACATTTAATAATATACTTGACAAGTTATTGAACTCTTATTCCTAAGTATATTCCCATATCCGAAAAGATTTACAAGATGCTTATGCAACATTTGTAAATTAAGTGATCTATGCCTATATGCGATGCAAGAGCAATTTTGCCATCTTAATGCAATAAATCTAGCATGAGTTCTAGTTAGGCATAATCCGAAAAACTAGCTACAAACAAATAGTGTACATGGCACATGTGCTTAGACATTCAATTAGCTTAATTACAAATAGCAAACGATCATTTAATAATTTCTACTAACAAACTTAAGACATAAAGAAATGCACATAATCATATAGCATAACACATAAAATGCTTGTCGTCGTTTTGTGTATTAGATACAACAATGTATACATAGCTCGGTTTTATTTTGCTCCCCATTTCAAATATTAACCAATTTTAATATTTTTAAAAAGTTAATTATACTATTTTTCAAAGATATACTAACTAGAAATGTCCGACTCGAAAGGAAAAGATAAATACAAGTTTTGCGTTTAACCGAGACTCAACGTTTTAGACAATAAGTAGTATTTTGCCTTTCTGACTTACTTAAGTTTGAAATAAATACTTGAAAGTATTTTTATATGAAAGTAAACTCAATTATCTTTGAAATGGCGGGTGACACGACTTCTACGGACTTACGGTTGATTTTATATGAAATTTTAAAGTTTCTGAAAAACTGCCGAATCAGACAGGTGGTCCCCTTAAATATAACGGGGCCGGCCAGGAATTAAGGGGACCGGTCATACACTTTAAGGGGGCCGATAATCTGACACTAAAATTTTCCATTTTTTTGTACATAACTATTTACTGACTTTGCAGAAAGGTGTACAACTTTCTGAACTTGATACCGAACATATAACACTTATTTTAAGCATCATTTTTACTTCGAGCTAGTATACTAAGTGTATTTAACAACAAAACTAATACAAGTTAAGCAACAAAATATTTTTCATATTTAATCCCCCTTCATGGGTAATTTGATACATGGATCGTGCTGCATTTTTAAAATCATTTGTTTTGAAAATTAGAGCGACGTGGCTCCTGACACCAATTATGGAAATCGTAGAGGGAGGTGAATACGTTCCATTTAAAAACTTAAATTATTTCGTATCAAATTGCCGATCAAGTTAGACGCAATGTGAAAAGTGTGTATACAACATTTATATTCACTATAGCATAATCATAATATTAACTTATATCTATGGCACAATTATCATCCAAACAATATAAGCAACCATTCACACACACATAGATATGATGCAAATATAAATGTAAAGCAATAGCGTAAATAAAAATGTAAGGCGAAATGTAAAAGGAAATGCAAACCGGACGCGATGATTTATAGTGGTTCGGTCACGAAGCACCTCTTCGCCCTACTCCACTCCCCGAGTAACCAACTCGAGAGTTACTTCACTAGTCAACAAGCTCCCTTTAGGCGGAGAAAACCGTACACGACTTAGCTTACACCAATTTTCGACACTAAGCGAAATGTCGAGTTCTAATCCTAGCTAGAACCAATCTATCACAACACAACACACCACTTCACGACCATTCACAACTTGGCTTCACCACACGACTTGTTCTTCACTCCACAACTTCACTTCAACTTCACGACTTCTATACCCTTCACAACTTTTCTATACTTCACAACTTCACTTCACTTCAACTAGACACTACCTTGATCACACAAATCTAACACTACTTACTAAGATCACCATGATCTAACAACTATACACACCATGATCACCACGATCTAACTATTATACAAGTTTGAAATATATGGACTCGATCTATACATTGTGAATGTAAGACATGTCACGAATGCATTAACTAAACTACATAACTTCGTATCTTAATGATAACGAGAGTTCTTCTCTTGCACTTTGAGGAATAAGCTTGAATCACTTGGAAATAAATGCTTAAGATTAAATGATCAAAGGATTGAAAAGATAGTATAAACTGATTTAGAACAGAAAGAAAGTGCGTGCAAAAGGTGAGAAAATCAGTGGGGAATAGTCCAGTATTTATAGGCCAGCTGAGCTGGATTTTTGTCTGGGCGGTCCCCTTAAATAGGGGCCGGTCCCCTTAATAATTAAGGGGGCCGCCCTTTATAATTAAGGTGGCCGCCCAGCCCAGACGCTCCCTTTTTTGTCTTTTCTGGGGGAGGTGTTTTCTAGAACATTTCTAGCCGTTTTTAGGTAGAAAATTTGAATTCAAAATATTTATTTGAATAAAACATTTCTTTTAAATCTAAAAATGTTTTGTAGAAGTTATAAAAATGTTTGTGACATTTTTATAAAAAATGTGAGGTTAAATAAAAATTCCTTTGATAATAAAACAAATTAAACATTTATTTATTCATACCTTAAGTGATTTACGTCGAGTGCAAACTTTGTTGAAGCAGACCTAAGACGTCGAGAGATGTTGTCGTATGAATGCATTGATGATTTGTGATCACAAGTAACTTAAGCACTTTACGTTATGTGTTATAAATAACATGTTTGTCATCACCAAAACATGAAGAGAATGTATAGATTAAATATCGTAATATTTCTACCAACACAAGCCAATTTGTCTAGAAGCCCAGAGTATAGAAGTATGGCTTTTATCACATGTGAGATAATCTGGTTGGGAAATCTTCTAAATAGTCTTGGGTTGATAGCTTTATACCCAGTTCTATTATTCTGTGATAATAGCTCATCTATTTAATAGCTGCAAATCCTATTTTTTATGAAAAAACAAAACATTTTGAATTAGATTTTCAAATTGTTAGAGAAAAGGTATCTGCAGGAATTATAAAGACTTTGAAAATTTATACTGATTCTCAAATTGTAGATATTTTTACAAAGTGTTTGGGAGTTGTTCAACATAAGTTGTTTTGCAAAAATCTTGTCTTTTTGATATGTTTTCAGGTGAAGGAGTTGTAAGAGATAAGCAAAAAAAGGTTCAAGGCAAGCAGATTGTTGACACATCACATTGAGGGGGGATGTTGAAGTATTAAGTCATTTTCTAGTCAACATAAGTCAGAGACTAAAGATGTCAATATCCAAAGTTGTTTATGTGGAATAGTTTGGGAGCTGTTTAGCAACTATAAAGGACTTTAAGGACCTAATTGTAAATATATTCTATATAAGCTATTTACACTTAGGGTTTTGTCAATCAGTCATATTCTCTCTTTTGTGTCTCTTTGGTTTTCATCTCTCTCAATTGTTAAGTCTGTTTATATTCTTGTTATCATTCTCTGATAACTAGCTGTCCTTGTCTGAAGATAAATTTATTTGATCTAGTTTATTGAGTGTTAGAGTGACTGTAGTGAGGTTGGATATGATCTACCTAGTAGGGACTATCCCTTTTCTTTGTAATCTGTTTGATGAGAACACAGTTGTGGACTCATCTTCTTGTATCTTTGAAAGTAATAAAAGTGCACAAGGGGTGGTTGGTTGAGTACAATCGGTGGTTCTTGAGTTAGATTTGATATTGATTACAAAGTCATACTAATACAGTCTGGGTCACACCCCGAGCAGTAATAAGGGCACTTGGCATATTTTAGTATAAGTCTGTGTTGATGGATTGGATGAGATATCTCCATACACGCGTGTATCCTGCATGTATCTCAAATCATATCCCAATTAAATATAAGATGCAAGTCACAAATTTAATGAAACATGATCATATCTAAGCTAGTTTTAGAAATATATACCTTGAATATTGATTATTCTGATAAGATAACGCGGTATGCTTGTATCTATGTATTTGTTGTAGTTAAGTATGCATCTTGCTATGGATACTTAGTTTCAAGATATGAAGTTGTATATGTATGTATTAGTGGCATCACCTGTAATACTTTTCTCTTGAGGTTCTAAGGTGAGATAATGGCTTATTACGTATTGACATTTCAAGTCCACTTATCTAGCAAAGCTTAGCACGGTTGGTAATTGGGTAATGTCATTGTTTGAATGCGTTAATGACAAGTTGTTATTACTATAATTTTTGTCAATGATTCCTATAAAAAGGCAACTTGTTAACAAAATTTTGTGTTTAGTTGCTGTCATGTCTGTTATATATTCATAATTTTTTTTTGAAAAGCATATATTCATAATTATTAACTTACTTGTTGGTTTGGGAATCAGACTTCTTCAACTTATGCCCCTAATCTCTCTTAAATTATGTATCCCCGTTCTGGTTTTGGTACACAATGTGAAAAGAGAATAATGCAGCTGTAAGAAGGAGTGTTGTCCCACTAATACTGGATCGTTGTATATTTTGAGATTGCAAAGTATATGAATGAATAAGTATATATTGTCTAACCATTTGAATGTTTACAGAATTTTCTACATATATAAGGTTCCATTCGGTATGAATGAACCATTGTGTCTGTTACTTTTGTCCAACAGAAAATTATAATCATTTTATACTAAATTTCGGTATTAAGTTTTCTAAATAAGAGTTTGGTCCTTTCGTTTATCAATATTATTACATATGAAGCACAGAAAGATTATCTGGGTTCTAATTCTCATCCTTACTTCTTTATACGTTGCTTTCGTCCTAATCTTCGAACTCCGAGCAATTTGTCGCATAGTCAAGAACTTCAATCTTGGTAGAGCCTCGTTAGAATTTCTGAATCTTTGATAGTTCTCTGCTGACGGGTTCACTTTGTTGTGCCATTTCTCTAAGAATTCACGAATGAAATGATAGCGAATATCGATGTGCTTGCTTTTTCATGAAAACTGGTTACTGATGAGTGCTATTGCTGAAATCGTGAGAAAGTCAACGTTATCCTTTTCTCTTCCCATCCAGTTAATTCATTAAGTAGTCGTTTTAACCATAAGGCTTGACATGCTGCTCCAGTAGCTGCCATGAATTCTGATTCACATGATGATAGCGCCACTGTTGGTTGCTTCTGAGTACACCAGGTAATAGGTGACTCTCCAAAATAGAATACTATAGCAGTAGTTCCTTTTCCTTTATCAGTGTTGATTCCATAACTACTGTCGCTGTAACCTGTAATCTTGCAGCCGCCTTCTTTTTTGTAAATTATGCCATGCTCCTTTGTTCCTCTGATATATCGGATTACTTGCTTTACCGCCTTCAGGTGATGGTCTCTTCGGGTTGGCAGATCTGCTGAGGTAGTCCGATTGATATAACTAAGATCTGGTTTGTATGTAGTAAGTACCTGTGGACTTTCCAATTAAACTGCGGTAGTAAGTTGCGTCAACTGAGTTTCCATCTTCCGCCTTGACCAACTTAGTGCCGGGATCCATTGGTATCTTTGTATCATTACTGTCCGTCATACTTGTTCCTTTCAAGATCTTGTTAATATATCCTGTTTGCTTGATTGTGATCTCTCCTCCTGTCTGTGTAACTTCTATCCCAAGGTAATAAGCCAATAAGCTCCTTAGTAGCTCAATTTAAATTCTATCCTTAATCTGGGATTTAAATACGTCTCATTTCCTTTATTGGAATGCCCGGGGATTATAAAATCATCTAATTTAAACTCCAACTATAAGTGTAGTAGTCTTGCTCTTCTCCTTGTGTAGACTGATTGTACGAGATGACATTCTTACAATTTTAATAATTTTAAGGTTTGATCAAGCTTTACATTGTGCTTGTCTTAAGCCATATAAAGCTTTAGTAAGCTTATAGACTTTCCCTGAAGTCCCTTGTTGAACAAATCCTTCAGGCTGTGTAACATAGACTTCTTTCTTCAATTCTCCATGTAAAAATGCTGATTTTACATCCAGGTGGTGTACTTGACATCCATGATAAGCTGCTAATGCTAATATTAACCGAATTGTCTCTATCCTAGCAACTGGTGCAAATACTTCATCGAAGTCTATTCCTTGTTTTTGTACATATCCTTTTGCTACTAATCTTGCCTTGTATTTGATGATTTTTCCTTTTGCATCCCTCTTGGTTTTATAAACCCATTTGAGTCCTATTGCATTATGAATTTGGTGGCAATATTGTAAGGGTCACTTGTATTATTCTTGTGTTGAATCTATTCAATCTCCCATGGCAACAATCCATTTCTGATCCGTTGATGCTTCCTTGTAATTACGGGGTTCTTCTTCCGTAAATAGCAGAGTTTGAGTTTCAACTTCTTGTGTATTCTGATATATTTCAGCTAAGTCCTTGAAACCTCGTACTGGTACATGATCAAATATATTTCATGAGTTCTTCATCGAACTAGTAGTAGCTTCTTCTTCTGAGTGTGGGTTGTAATTGTATGGTGATGGTGTGATTGGCGAGTTAGGATCATTAATCGGATCCTGTTCCTGATACGTTATAATATTATCTATTGATTTCATGTTGCCGGTGTTGCATTTTCATTGTAAACTCCTTTACACAAAAACTAGTCACAGATGTGTATTGTATTACTTGTATCCTCTTCATCTCTATCCCATATCCCATGGTTTTATTTCCATAAACATTTAATCCTACTAAGTGTTCTTCTTTGCTATTGGATTATTTAGCCTATATGCTTTTGATCATTCCTATACTCTAAGTATATCATTGTATGCTTCTGTCGTCCTGCTTCTTTAAGTGAGGTCTTGTTACCTTTGCATAAGCTGTGCATTCGATTATTATTGGTTTTCAAGGTCGGTTTCTGTTGTAGTGTGCCTTCATATGGTGTTTATCTGCCAGGGCTCGTGTTGGTACCCTGTTGAGTATGTATATAGCGTGCTCGGCTGCTTCCGCCCAAAAATTTAAGGGTAACTTCATTGCTTTCCTTCATAACTCTCGTAGTGATAAAACACTGTCATATTTCTTTCTCACTTAGCCCATTCTGTTGTGGTGGTAAGGTAGTTGGTCAATGCGTGGCTAAAATTTCCCATTTTTCTTTTCCTTACTGTATTTAGTGAATTTCTCATTTAATGTAAAATTCACCTCCTCTTTGTTCTAGCATCCTCACTTTTAATTTATAAATTTCCATTTCTATCTTCTGTCTAAATTCCTTAAAGGTACTGAATGCTTGGTCTTTCGACGTCAGAAAGTAAGCCCACATGAAACGTGTACAATCATCCACTAACAAGAATATGAGTTTCTTGCCTGAGTATGTGACTGGACTTATAGGACCACAGAGCTCTCCATATACTAAGTCCAATGGATTCTTTGATCTGAATTTAGCTTGATTTGGAAATGGTGTTCTACTGTGTTTTCCTAATAAACATGCATTACAAATTTGTCCGGCATGATTTATCCTTGGTATTCCTTCCACTAGATTCTTCCTAGTCATCTTGTTGATATCGTCAAAGTTTAGATGACCTAATCTAGCATGCCATAACCATGCTTGGTTATCTACATTTGCTAAAAGACATATAGGTGCTTCTATTTGTAATTTAATACTGTAAAGTCGATTCTTAGATCTTTCAAACCTTCATAACAAGTCGTTCTATTCTTAGTATACAATGGTCAATTGTTTCCGTCCATGATGACTTTACAACCTATCTCCGTAAGTTGTCCTAGACTTAGTATGTTGCTTTTGAGGTTTGGTATATAGTATACATCCGATACTATTTTCTGTACTTGGTTTCTACAACCTAATAATATAGAGCCTCTACCCTTTATCTGTACATACGATCCATCTCCAAAACGTACTTGTCTGTTACGCTATTTCAATAGCCTTAAATGACTCTTGGACCAGTCATATGGTACTTGCACCATTATATAAGTAACTATGCTTGCATCCCCTGAAGGCTAGTATTACTAGTTGGAATTTTGGCATTCATTCAACAAATACTTCTCGTGTGTAGTCATTATAGTGATGGTTCATCGTCTTCTAAGATAAGGTTTGATTGTTCCTGAGTTGTCGTGTTTTCCTACAATCTTTTCTTAAGATGTCCAAGTTTATGACACTTGTCAAAAAATCGCAATTTACTCTAATCTACCTCCACATTTTTACTCTTATCTGAGTTTCCTTTGTGCGTTTGAGTTCCCTCCTTGTGAATGTTATTTCTGAGTTCTATTATTCTGCCATGTTTCATCGTGAAGAATTTAGTAGATAGAGAGATCTACCTCCGCGTTTAAAAACGCCTTCCTTTTCCCGAGTGTTGCCTTGTGCGAATTCAAAGTTTTCCTGGCTTTCAACTTGTCCTCCTTCGGAGCTTTATCCTTTCTCAATGCCTTGAGTTTCCCAGTGATATCATCTCAAAGAGATGTCGTCTAGTTCACTTGATATGTTCTATGATGTACATATCTGAATGAACCTATCTGGTGTGGAGTCTAATAGTTTTCGTACTAAAAGTGATTCATCCAAAGTTTTTCCTAATTCCCTTGCCTTCGTGGCATAGCCATTTAGTTTGGCTGTAAATGCATCCACCGTGTCGTCATCCTTCATTTGAAGTGTATTAAACCCAATCATTAGTGATTGTAACCGTGCTTGTTGCCTTTCTTCTTCCCCAACGTGTTCTTGTTTTTAATGAATTCCCATAATTACTTGCTGCTTGCAAACCCGCTACTTGTAAATATCTCATCTTCGGTCAATGCTTAAATAAAAAGCTATTGTCTGCTATTTCCTTCTTTAATTTTACTTACGTAGATTTTATAGCCTCACATTAAACCTGTGCCTATAATATAAACTTTATTTTTGTTATAGCCCAAAAGGTATAGTTTGTGCTTTTCAACTTAGGGCATTGATATTGTGCGATTGGTGTCACGGGTTTAGGTGCCGAAGTGCTAGTCGTATCATCACCAGCCATCTTATATGTGCTTATTATCTTCACCTCCTAGTGCGTATGGGATTTATCCTTTCTAGTATGGTATCTCTACTAATATGGGACCGTATATAGTTTTCGGGAATCCTAGTAATACGGGATCAATAAATAGTTTTCGGGATTTCCTAATACGTAAAGACTAAATAAATCTTACTCTTCTCAATATAATCGAAATCCAAAAAATAAAATGTAACTTATGACCTCGTTTGTTGTTATGAATACGAGATGTATTCCCTTGTCTCGTTAGTAATTTGTTCACCAACGTTTGATTGTTGTTCCCACTTTGTTTCTTCCTGCCTCGTTGTCCTTTTTCAAACCTATTCGACTTCAATACCACAACAAACTTTCGAACTTTGTTGCTGTTGTTGTTTTTTCTGTTTCGAACCACAAAAAATCAAACACCACGGTTCCTTCTTTCTTTTCCTTGTCGAATTGTTGTTGTTGTTTTATACCCAACGAGTCTAAAAAAACAGCCTCCTGGTTTTTGTTTTTGGCACTAACAAAAAACGCAAACTTGCTTCTTTTATACCACACTTACACGTTTTCTCTTTTCCTTGTGCACCAAAATTCAAATGATCTCTTGCACAACTCGGTACCAAATTCGGTACTCTACACCGAAACAGAAATCCTTAATTTCTGAATCTGTTACACCGAAACAACCTGTCCTTTGTTTTTGATCTTTCCTCGTTGTTGTTGTTCTTGTCTAGTCCCGACACGTTTCCTCCACACTAAACTTTCTTGAGTACTCCTTTATATCCTTGTTCCGCGTATACGTCTATAATCCTCACCACAACAACGTTCCTTTTACTTTGTGTATTGTTTTCGAACCGGTTTCCACAAAGTCTTCAATCCCCGCACGTTTCCTTAACCAAAACGGTGCGTATTTCCTTCTTCTATTCCTGTGTCGCTTCAATAGCAATCACAAAGAGAACTTTCAGCGCCTTCCTTCCTTTCCCTTTGTTGTCACAACTTAAGGTGTGGCCCCACCCAATTTTGTTTGGTGTAAAACTTGAATCTCCTACGTAAATGATTGTGCACTATCTTTTTTGAAAAGCATATATTCATAATTATTAACTTACTTGTTGGTTTGGGAATCAGACTTCTTCAACTTATGCCCCTAATCTCTCTTAAATTATGTATCCCCCTTCTGGTTTTGGTACACAATGTGAAAAGAGAATAATGCAGCTGTAAGAAGGAGTGTTGTCCCACTAATACTGGATCGTTGTATATTTTGAGATTGCAAAGTATATAAATGAATAAGTATATATTGTCTAACCATTTGAATGTTTACAGAATTTTCTACATATATAAGGTTCCATTCGGTATGAATGAACCATTGTGTCTGTTACTTTTGTCCAACAGAAAATAACTAAAACCTGTAACTAACTTTCGGTTATAAGGTTTCTAACTAACGAGTTTGGTCCTTCGTTTATATAATATTACATATGAAGCACAAGAAAAGATTATTCGGGTTCACATTCTCCTCCTTAATCTTTATCGTTGCTTCGTCCTAAATCTTGAACTCCGAGCATTTGTCGCATAGTCACGAACTTCAATCTTGGTAGAGCCTTCGTTAGAATATCTGCTCTTTGTAGTTCTCCGCTGACGTGTTCCACATTGATGTGCCCATTCTCTACGCATTCACGAATGAAATGATAGCGAATATCGATGTGCTTGCTTCTTCCATGAAAAACTGGGTTCCTGACGAGTGCTATTGCTGAAACGTTGTCGACCTTCAGCGTTATCCTTTTCTCTTCCCATCCAGTTAATTCATTAAGTAGTCGTTTTAACCATAAGGCTTGACATGCTGCTCCAGTAGCTGCCATGAATTCTGATTCACATGATGATAGCGCCACTGTTGGTTGCTTCTGAGTACACCAGGTAATAGGTGACTCTCCAAAGTAAAATACTATCCCAGTAGTTCCTTTTCCTTGATCGGTGTTGATTCCATAACTACTGTCGCTGTAACCTGTAATCTTGCAGCCGCCTTCTTTCTTGTATATTATGCCATGCTCCTTTGTTCCTTTAGGAGCATCTTTGACGGGTACATACACTGTTGTGGTTGAGACTACAACTCTTCCGAGTAGCAGTCGAAACACAATTTAGGATAATGATACAGAGAAGCCAATACGAAACTTATCTAATATAGAGAAAAAATTGCATATTTTTGCTAACATATAGGGTGCACCATATTGCAATTAGGTAACTTAATTATTACTAATTTTTTTCCGGTGGCAGGATATATTTACACACTATGCAAAAGTATATGCTCAAGGAGGCTGCGGGCTGCTGTCGAGATCATATGATGTTGATCAGCAAAATGACCAGCTGCCTTTGATCAACTGATTTAGTCTTGGTCAAGCTTTGCCTTGATGTGAATGCAGGGTTTTGTTAAGCACGCTACTACAAAATGAGCAAAGGGCAACGCTCATTAAGTGTGGCATTATGCTTTAAAATGTTGGATTATGACTTATGCGACACCTTACCAACCATTTTAGACAATTAAACGTTGTGGGTTCACTTCTCAAGATTCTCGCTAAAATTTAGTCTATTGTACTGATTATAGTTATTTTTAAGTCTACTGATCATACATTACAGTCTGGCGTTTCTTTTTCAATGGAGTTGTATTGATTTTTATTCCCATACCACAAATAGGATTTACATTGCAGTACATGGATCAGGTACCATATTAGTGTGTAATTCAACGTATAAACAAGACAATCAATGTCTTGACACCCCGAGCAGTAATAAGGGCACTTGGCATATTTTTGTATAAGTCTGTGTTGATGGATTGGATGAGATATCTCCATACACGCGTGTATCGTGCATGTATCTCACATCATTTCCCAAGTAAATATAAGATGCAAGTCACAAATATAATGAAACATGATCCTATCTAAGCTAGTTTTAGAAATAGATACCTTGAATATTGATTCTTTTGATAAGATAACCGGGTGCTTGCATCTATGTATTTGTTGTAGGTAAGTATGCATCTTGCTATGGATACTTGGTTTCAAGATATGAAGTTTTATATATGTATTAGTGGCGTCACCTGTCA
Organism: Tanacetum coccineum; assembly: GCA_026074375.1. Classification (NCBI taxonomy): domain Eukaryota; kingdom Viridiplantae; phylum Streptophyta; class Magnoliopsida; order Asterales; family Asteraceae; genus Tanacetum; species Tanacetum coccineum. The sequence continues at coordinate 47,508 of BQNB010024053.1, forward strand.
TAATTTTCTCTTGAGGTTGTAAGGTGATTATAATGGCTTATTAAAGTCGACTTATCCAGCAATGCTTAGCACGGTTAGTACTTGGGTAGTGTCATCGTTTGAATGCATTAATAACAAGTTGTTGTTATTCTAATTTTCGTCAATGATTCCTATAAAAAGGCAAGTTGTTAACAAAACCTAGTGTTTAGGTGCTATCATGTATTTTATATATCCATATTCATTAACTTAGATGTTGGTTCGGGAATCAGACTTCTTCAACTTATGCCCCTCATCTCTCTTAAAATATGCATCTCCATTCAGGTTTTGGTACACAATATAAAAAGAGAATAATGCAGCTGTAAGAAACAGCATCTTTGACAAGCACATACGACCCTGTTGTGGTTGAGCCTTCTAAGTAGCAGTCAAAACACAAATTAGGACAATGATAAAGAGAGGCAGATACAAAATTAATTATTACTATCTACTCCCTCCGTTTCAAAATTATTGTGTCCCGACAAAAACACACAGTTTAAGAAAAGTGCATTTATTACTGCTTTCTCTTTCTTACTTTTTGACAGTATGACAGTTTTACCCTTAGCTAATTAATTAAATTCTTCTCTAAAGTTTGTAATAATAATTTCAAACAAGGGTAATATAGTAAATTTGATCAAATTTCCCTATCTATTTTTAGTAGTGGACAATTAAATTGGGACATATCGAAAAGGAAACATGGACAATAAAAATGAGACGGAGAGAGTAATATATAGAAAAAATTGCATTTTTTTTGCTAACATAGTGTGCACCATATAGCAATTGGGTAACTTTAATTATTACTATTTTTGTTTCCGGTTACAGGACTGTAACCTTTGCCCTTTTTTGTTCTAAATATTCTATTTATAGTTCTTTGACTATTTGACTTTGGTTAGTTTATTCAGATTTGTACCGTGTTGACGGTGGTGATTTTTATGAGATATGTGATGATTTGAGATTTATTGTGATTAATAATCCATTTTTAAAGGTATTATTGTGTTATGTGTATTCCGGGTGGTTAGACCCGTGAATGTTAAGAAATGCCTAAAAACGAGTCTGACACGTCCGTTAATGTCCAAATTGAGTTTTGAAGGGTGTAAAGTGAAAATATGTCGTGTGAATACTCTAGGTTAATGGAATAGTATTTTTAAAGTAAATAAAAATGCTAATTAACTTTGGGGTAAATTTTACGGTTGAGTTTTACGAGCTTTTAAGTGATTTCGATACGAAAAGAAAGACCCGAGACCCATAGGATCCCATGGCCCGTCAAGAGAAAAGTTCAATAAGGAACATGGTCAAAAAAAAGAACAAACCGCTTCATCTTATCCATTCATTTTATTTTCATCTAATGGTTTAGATTAATTCTTATTTTAATTTAATTAAAAAACCCACTTTCACCCTATTTTTTAAAAATTAAATATCTCACAAACCGTTAATCGTTACGCAAAACGAAACATACCATCGCGACGAGAATTAAATCATCTTTCTATAGAGAGGCACTTCTATATACTTTCGACGAACTTTTTTTTCGATTTTTTTTTCAATCACGTCTGAAAAAATCACATGAGATTTGTATCACAATCTCATGTGATTTCAAAAAATCCCATGAGATTTTTTCTGACGTGATTGAAAAAAAAAATTCGAAAAAAGTTCGTCGAAAGTATATAGAAGTGCCCCCTATAGAAAGATAAAAAAATACTCGTTGTGATACTTTCGACGAACTCTTTTTCCGAATTATTTTTTTTCAATCACGTCTTAAAAAATCACATGAAATTTGTATCACAAATCACATGTGATTTTGTGAAATCACATGAGATTGTGATACAAATCTCATGTGATTTTTTCAGACGTGATTGAAAAAAAAACGGAAAAAAAGTTCGTCGAAAGTATCGCAACGAGTAATTTTTTATCTTTCTATAGAGGGCACTTATAGATACTTTCGACGAACTTTTTTTTCGTTTTTTTTTTCAATCACGTCTGAAAAAATCACATGAGATTTGTATCACAATCTCATGTGATTTCAAAAAATCCCATGAGATTTTTTCTGACGTGATTGAAAAAAAAAATTCGAAAAAAGTTCGTCGAAAGTATATATAAGTGCCCCTCTATAGAAAGATAAAAAAATACTCGTCGCGATGGTGTATTTTTTTTCGTTTAACGATTTATCGTTTGCTAGATATTTGAGTTTTAAGAAAAAGATGGAAAAGTGGATGATGAAAAAATGAGTGGTTAGGATTAACCCATTTGTTTTTTTTTTGCCCTTGTTTTTTGAGGATCTCAACTCTAAATGGTCAAGAGGGAACAAGGTGGCTAGTTTTTAGCATGGTTGTCTTGCATTTGTACTCATATATCCCTTCCACTAGCTCATTTCTATCCATTCCCTTTTCATTTCAAAAATAAAACACACACTTAAGTGTGTGTGTGTGTGAGTCGTCCGCCACCTAACCACCATAAACCACCATAGTTTTCCAACTTTGATCAAGAAAACATGAAGATATAAATATTTGGAGTTGATTCTACTGTTTGGTTATTCATTTAAACAACGTTTGGGTTGTCCGGTTTGTGTCGAAATCTACAAATTTGAAGATTTTCTTGTAAGTTTTCAAATTTAAATTTCGTTTGTCCTTTTGGGTTTATTTTGATGCATAGATGTTAGTTGTACAAGTTGATCGTTGTGAAAATCGATCTTTGGAAACGAAATAGATGATTTGAGGGGTGTTTGGTTCGTGTGGTATAAAAAGAGAAAGAGGGGTTTTTGTAGTTTTGATGTTGTGGTCATGATGTTTGAATAATATATGATGCTAGAATGATTATTTTTTTATAGTAGCTTGTATAGCTTATTCAGGCTTATTTTTAAGCTATTTCTTGGCTTATTTGGCCTTATATGCCACGTGTGGTTTCTCAAAATTACTGGGAAGTGATTTTGATTATTTTTGTGTTATGGCGTATGTTGTGGACTATTTTTGAGGCTTATGGTAGTAACCAAATGCGATAAGTAGCTTTATAACTTATTTTCAAGCTTAATATACGCAGTATGGAGGTTATGGACTCACGACCCAGTAAGTCTATTTGAGTCGCGGCTTAATGGGAGGGCTTATTGTGGTCCGGATTATTTTTACATATAAGTATATACTTATATATGTAAATGGGCCTTGATTTTGGGCTTGGATCGTATTTTGGACTTATAAATACTATAATGGATCATTGTTGAGCCTTAAGGCCCAATAAGCGATATTTAGTAGTTATGGGAATTTTGGCGGATTTTTAAAAGTGAAAATGTATTTACGAAGTAATATTGAACGATATTTTAGGAAAAACGTTTTAGAAAACGTTAAAGATTGAGATTTTGGGATTTTATCGAAAAGTGTCGAATTTGTGAAAATTGATGAAAATAAGGTTTAAAACCTTGGAAAACGTTGTATAAACGTACGGGTCATGTCGAAATTTCTTAAAAAGTTTATACTTAAATTTTTTCTTAAACTTTGATAGCGGTCATAGGGGAGTTCAGAAAGGGTCTAATCGTAGATAGAGACTGAAACCTGTGCGGGGGTAGGGGCGGATGTAGCCAAGTGGATCAAGGCAGTGGATTGTGAATCCACCAACACACAACGACCAATCCTGAAAGACCACTCTTTCTTCTAAGGATGCCTAACCGCCGCACCGATCATTCGGGGGGGGGGGGGGACACTAGCTTTGAAACATGGGCCGAAGGAAAGAGGAAGATCAAACAAAGTCGCGGTCAAAGCAAAGAAAAAGATGCCAAAAAAGATTCACTTTAGCTTCTAGCTCGCTTAGTGTAGGTTGCTTGCAATCCTGACATCCCGAGTGACAGTTTGGGGGATTGATTACGTGGCTGAATCTCCACCAATGATTGCCATTCTCCCCCTATCTGTCTCTTGATCCCTCATTCCACTAATCCGTTGTTACTTTACTGATTCATTCAAGGCATAGACTCCCTCTTTGTCTTATTAGCGCAGGTGTTCATCAACGATGAAATTAAGACTCGAAGAAAGAGGGCTAGGCCCCGAGAGGGCTTTCAGGGACCCCTCCCACAAGCACCCCCCGGCTTAGGGGGGACCAGGAAAGGTCTTTCGTTTTCCCGCCTTCCTTAACAAGCCCTCGAGCCTCCTTTGCGCCACCTTCCTAATAGAAACCGTCGGGTTGACCCCGAAGTGATTTTTGATTTTTAAATAATAAAATATTATTTAATTATTTTATTTATTTAATAAATTCACTAAAAGACAAAAAATATAATTTTTCTCGAAACTTCTCCAAAGTGTTTATTATAAGTAAACGTTTCATTTTCAACCACGTAATGATTATTGTGAAGTGACTAAGGTGTACCGAATGGACTTGTCGAGATATATTTATAATTAATAATTATAAATATTTATTATATTACTTATCTATTTACGCTAAATAGTATAAGTATGTATTATTGAAGAATGAGATTGATATGATTGTGGAGATAAGTTATCAACCATCACACCACTAAAACTTTTTTGGGTAATCGTATAATGCGTCTAAACTCTGTGCATCAAACGTGAAGATTGTTTTGGAATTGAATGATTAAATTGGGACATTAACTGGACTAGGTCGTGTGCGGGCGTCGTTTCATTTGCTTGTGTGATTGAGATTTGGTTGCTAAAGACTTGCTTGAGGTGAGTTCTCGTAGCCCCACTTTTTACTGGTTTTTTCGTTGGGGGAAAACGTAACTCAAATATGTTTTGAAATGTTTTGAATTGATATGTGTGAAATGTGGTTTTGTTTTTGGGACAAGATATGTGCTTATTACTGCTATGTGAATATTACGTGATGCATGATTGTTTGGATCGGATGTGCACGCCTATGTCAGAACCATGAAATCACTTCACTTCATTAGATGAACAAGAAAATAAGCTAGGATGATGAGAAGAATTGTAGAGAGAGAGAGTAGAGAGAAAGTAGAGAGAATGGGAGGATTACTTGCAAAATGAAAAGTTTACAAATGAACCAACCTACTCTCCATCCATGGAGAGTGGTTTTTATACCTAGACTAAAAGGCTTGCATGCCTTTAGTATTTCTACGGGCCGGGCTCGGGTTTACTTAGGCTTTCGCCCGATACACGTGATCGGTTAGCTTACATTAAATGAGCCCGTTTACCCGTCTAGCCTAGTACAACGTATATTAATTAATGACCAAGACCTAATATAATTAATGAACGAACTTCCATTGTTCGACATAATATTTTGAGGCTAACAATCTCCCCCGAAGTGAGTTCATTGTGGCACTCCTTCGTGAGGTCAATGAGATTGATATTGTCGTTAAGCTCTTGTGATCTTTGTCTCTGTCAACATTGTAGGCTTATTCCTTCATGCTTTATGATCTTTGATCTTTAGCCTTTGTTCTTAGATACGGCGCATAAATTTTTTCAACAATTACATACGTAATTCGACTCTATCATCAATACGGCGTATTAGTCTATTTGATTATTTTCTATCCTAGCAAATTTATTACAGGTTAAAATGGATGACCCCAATATTACCATGGAAGAATATATCAGTCTTGAGGAAGAAAAAGCTCGTAGGTGTGGTCAGGTTTATAACTGGGAAACTGCTACGTATGGTAAGATCTGGTATGATGAAGACGTTCACGACCTCAGATCTGTTGAGTCTGAATTCCCAGCTATAGTCTTTGATGATGCGTTTACATCTGAAGTAACGCTCTCCTGTGAACCCACGGTAAGTCCTCTTAACGACAATATAGTTGACTCTAGAATATCGTTTGACGAATCCGACGATGAAGATTACACGGTAATTTATGACAAAAATTCATTTTCTTACAAAATAATTTATGTCGGACAATTTGGAAAGTGATTCGAGAAAATGATAAATGATAAAATCAATATGCTTGTTTTCCATCACCGAGGCCTTGTACGGTCAGTTATTTGTGTTGATTTAGACTACTTTAAATATTTTGAGAAAGAATTTCCAGCCATTGTTTACAATGATTTGCTCTAACATCTAAACTAGATTTCTTAACTGAACCTAATGTAAGTCCTCAACATATCGATGAATTTAATTTGTTTAAGCACCCAATTAAATCATCAAAATCCATCCCCTCCGCCACCAAGATAAGAAAGAAAGAATGAAACATTCATTGTCGAGTATGAGAGAGAACAAAAACGTTTTTATATTTAATTTATCCCTATGATTCAAAATCGGATAAGGAAAATGATGATAAAATCGATACTAAATAGCCTTCGAGGGATATGTCTGTCATACCATTACCCAATATAATAAATACCGATGTTAGTGCCTATGCACATGGGTCAAATAAGCTTTTGGAAACAAGTCATGATACATCAAATAAATTTTTTATGGAAACCGTAGAGAGGGGGGGGGGGAGGTGAATACGTTTTCTTTTAAAAACTTTAAGATCAAAAATTACATCACTCGTCTACCGGCGGTCCCATATATATATATGGAGGCCGCCAAGTATATCAGGGGGCCGCCTCCATTCCTTAGGTACCAGGGTTTGGAGTACTCTGATCAGGACATAGCTGATTTCGAGGAGAGGTTGGAGAGGATACACGATAGGGGTACACATAGGGTTCAGGTTTTAGATTTTGAGGGTATGCCCTAGCTAATAAGGGATGTTCTGTATGCTAGGATGCGGATGGAGCACCGTGATAGTAACGGGGTTGTAGTATTCACTAGTCAGGCATGGAGTAGAGTATTCGAGACTAGGGGACCGTTGTTTAGGGAGCTCATTCTAGAGTTCCTTGGCACGCTTAGATTTGGAGAGGTGTTGCTTGATTTGGATGCTCCTGGCACTATCTAGTTTCATTTAGGAGGATCCAGGAGACGTATGAGCTGGAGGGAGTTCATCTTAGCTCTGGGGTGACATACAAGGGAGGAGATGGAGTCCCCTGGTTTTGCTAAATACTGGAGTGAGAGCGAGAGGATGAACCCTGTAAAGGGGGATCTGCGTGATTATTAGAGAGATATTTCTACTGATGGAGATTTCTTAGACCTCCCCCTTCCTACACTTTGATTAGAGATCCGGTGTTGAGGCTTTGCCATAGGATGATGGCACACAGTATAGTTGATAGGAGTCAGGAACCTGAGAAGGTGACCGTGACTGACTTGTTTTATTTGAGGGGGCTGGATGTTGGATCGGTCAACATCCCTTACTTGTTGGCCCGATATTTGAGGAGGTTTGCTGCTGGGAGGAAGAGCGGGGCTCTTATCTCAGGTAGACAGTTTGTAGCTCGATTAGCTGAGCATTTTGGACTCTTGACCGAGGAGAGGCTTCAGGGATTGACGGTTACTGCCCATGCACTTCCCATTGTTGATATGGCCGAGCTAGTTCGACTACAGATATGTGTTGAGTTTGGAGACACTTGGGCCTGGGTACCCGCAGGACCTGCTATGCAGGAGGGTGATGCAGGAGGAGTTGCTGAGGAGGCTCTGGTGGCACCAGGAGGTGGTGATGAGGATGAGGAGATGCCTCAGACTATGCTACTACTGCCTAGGACTCAGGGTGAGAGGATTGCCTGATTAAAGGAGGAGATGCATGGTATGCGTGAGGTGCTTCAGGGTCAAAGAGAGGTACTGGATAACATGGCTTGTGAATTTTCCAGGTTTACTACGTGGACTGTCACTAGCCTGTCATAGATGATGGACAGGGTCGGTGTGACTTACACGAGATATTCTGAGTCACCGGTAGAGTACCAGAGGCACAACGTTAGGCGCAGGACTGATGGTGCCAGCACTTCCACAGCCCCGCAGCAGCCAGACCCATGATCCCTCCACTCCTTATCTTTTTACTTCTATATGTACATTTATTATTAGTATCATGATGTATTTAACTTTAAAATAGGGTAGCATTTCTTTTGATGCATGTATTACGATATGATGTTTTTATTTTGTTTATAAATGATAGAAGCAAGACTGGCAGTAAGTTCAGCACCATAGTTTATGTTATGGAACCAAGCACGCTATCCAAATCAAGAGCAGAAGATAAAGTGTTTACAAGAGTGTGGAAGCTGAAGAAAAAAGTCTAACTTAAAGACTAGCTGAAAGAAAAGTGCTTCCCGAGAGACAACCCAGATTGTTATTTATTTTTATCGAGTCTGTCTTCCCAAAAATCAATACGGCGTATCCGCTCCATACCATACGTCGTATTGAATGTCTAGACGTTATCAGTCCTTTATTTTTATGCACTTTAAACATTATTGTCAGTTCTGTCAATACGGCGTATTCATGTACATTATACGACATATTCAACAGACTGACCCGCATTTAGATACTTTTTACAGGTTTCTCAATACAGTGTATTCCAGTTTATGGATACGGCGTATTGGTTTCCTGTATAGTTTATTTAGCTTATTAAATTAACCATAGATACTGAGATAGGATTTTGCTTGTTTTTCCTATATTTTGCACAGGACCTCGCTGCAAAGAAATCGACAAAGTTGGTAAAGTATCGATCATCTGAAATCCTATATGTGATTGGAGTCTTGAAATCTCAAGACGACTGTTCAACACACATTCTTGCTCATAAACTCAACTTGGAGAATCTACCGAGCAAAATATCAGGGTACTTTCTCATTCTAATTCTTTTAATTCCTGTTTTTAATGTTTTATCTATACAACGAGGACGTTGTATAATTCAAGTGGGGGATGGGAATTAGAATGTATACTTGTCCTATTTTTCACATAAAATGCTTAAATTATGCTCAAATTAAAAATATTTCAAGCATACTTTTGTGAAATTACTTGTTACATAACCTGCACACAATAACCCTTATTAGATATTGTGAGGATTTAACCTTATCCGTTTCCAAATGTTTACCCAAATTCCACAAAATATTAGTGTGCCGGTGATGTTGTAGACTTTAGAACTTGGCTTGGTATATCTGTTCGAGACCACAATAATGAGTACTATGGATTTAGATTGAGTAACTTGTTTAAATTGGTAAATTTCTAGAATTACACCCAAAAAGCCTTTATATGTTGTTTTATTAACTAACTACACTGGTTAGTTAAATCCCCATATAAACCATTTGTCTACTCTCACCTTAAGAGTAAGACACCCTTAGAAAAACCTATAGAGTCAATCCTTTAGGAA